>BQNB010126325.1:0-19620 GCA_026074375.1 Tanacetum coccineum
AATTCCAACGTCTGGATCAGTTTCACTATCTGTAACACTATCCATAACAGATGGGTTCACATTTTCTTCAATTACAATCCACTTATTTCTACGCACAAACTTCTTAACATGATGGTCATCTTCTACCATCTTAGTTTTACCCTTATCCATAGCTTTCTTAACTGGAATGGCATCATCATTCAATCTCTTATTCCCCTTATCAGCAACTTTCCCAACTTGAATAGAATCATCATTCACCTTACTGTTAAACTTATTATGAACATAGGTAGTTTGCGCTTCTTCTTCAGCCCATTCAACAAGCTCTTCATAAGATATTTTTAATTGCATCTCGGGACCCGGATGGTGCCATCCTGTAATTTTTTTTATTAAAAATTAAATTATTTCCTAAACTGTATGCATGTATAAACCTTAAATTATTAAAAATAAAGAAAGGGGACAAAGAGAATAAAGTATAACCAACCTTTTGCACCAATCAATTTTAATAAAGATGTGAAAACGATAATGAATTTGGCAGATTATTAAACTAGGGTTTTGGTCGGGTATGCATTTTAGGTGAAAGTGATGTGATAGAGAAGAAAGAGTGGATCTGAAAGTTAAATATGAAAAACACTTGGTAGTTAATAAGTGATGTGGATATCCTATGTGGAGTGATATATCTGAGTAGCATATTTTTAAAAAAAAACATGAAATGCAACCGGTTAACTGCCCAGCAGGTAACACAGTACATGGAAAAGTAGAAATTTGTAAAGTTTGTCATTTAATAGCAAAAAAAAGTTGACTATATAGAATAACAAAAAATGACAAGTTGGATACATTTTCAAGTTATTAGCCCTTTAACTTAATGTTTTGGGCCTAAAATAACAACATAATGGATAACAAAAACTACCAAAGCCCAATTTCCCCCTCCCTTTTTTGGTCGACTACATATAAGCAAACACAAACACCCCTTTAATAAATATTGTAATTTGGAAACAATGGGAAGTTATTTGACTAGTATATATAGCTATATCCTAATCCGAATCATCCCATAACACACATATACTAAAAAATGACTCATCCCCTTATTTCTCTATGTGTTCGTCGACCCCCACACCCAACACCATCAAAACCATCATCAAACTTCTTACAATCAATTCCATTCAATCCTAAATTACTCCTAAACTAATCCCCATCATCCTTTACAAGATTAAATCAACATGCAAGGTTTTCTCTCAAGATTCTTAATTTTTAAAGATTTTGAGTTATAAAATCGAGTTAGGGTTTTGATATTAAGGGTTGTTGGTTTCGGCAATTAGGCAAACCACAAGAGGGTTTGTGTTTGATCTTTCTCTTGCAATCCTCATTGTTTGTAAGTTTGTTTTAAACCTTTTTATATTGATTAATTTCTATTATGCATGCATTTGGATCTCAATTTCTCTCAATTTTTATGATGGATTTTCTGAGATTGATGATTTGTGATGTTTATGAATGATTTGTGATGATTGGTATGGCATTAGAATGATGTTAGGATGTTAGAAACACTACTTGAGTTGTTTGATTGAAAGTTGTTAGGATAGATAAATTAAGACAACATGTTGTTGGTGTGATGTCGAAATTTGGCTTAAGGTCTATGATTTTATGACTGTGTTAGGTAGAGCAACATACAAGGTGTATGTGGTGCTTTGGATGGAGCCGTAACTCCTTTGGATGACCAAGTTACGGCCAAATGAGTGAAACTAGTCCAAATGGGTGACTTGTAGATAGTTTGTGTTAATGGAATATTTTTGGCTTAGAGCCTACTGTATCTTTACATGAATGAATAGTTTAATATCTCAGGTCCTAGTTGCGAGTTGGATGGAACACCAACTCTTCTAGATGGTCGAGATACGACCAAAACCGTGGGAACGAACTTAAAGTGTACCCATAATTTATAATACAAATATTTAAGCTTGTAACAAATTTTATTTTACTTGGAGGCTACTAGGTTTTTACGTGGGTGAAGAGTACAACATATGAGGAACATGTGATTCTTTAGATAGAACCGTAACCATTCCGGATGAATGAGTTACGACCAAAATGGCGAAACTAACTAGAAATTGTGCCTAAATTTTCAAACAAATATATGTTAAAAATTTTGAACCTAGGTACTACGTTTTTAAACTAAAAGTTGAAGATAATTGATAGACTTAAACTTGAGCTTTTGAATGGGGTTCTAACTAGTTACGGATTGTGCGATGTGATCAAAATGGTGAAGCGGGAAATTGTTTCCAAAACTCAGATTGTGTACTTAGGGGTAAATTGGTCATTTCACTTAGGTTCTGGATACATTGGAGTATTTAGTTGATAACATCAGTAAACTAGGTTCATTAAGCTTGATTGAGGCGAAAACCGTTCGTTTATACCTGTTACGGATTTTGAGATATAGGTCCATTAAGTCGGCGTAAGTGCAGAATTGTATAGTGTCGGATTACTTTAAACGGTTTAACGAGTATAACGGATTTTATAAAATGGGTAAATAATTGGTATAAGTGGGTTTATACTTGAAGGTATATTAGATCAGGTCTTAAAGGGATGTTTGGATAAATCTCACTTGGTTAAAAGTAATTAGAATGCCATATCATGATTACGATTTCTTCATTTGATCTTTTGGTTGTTTTCGTCGTGTGCGTTTTATTTCTTTATACTAAGTCACCATTCTTTCTAGGTGAAACTTAGGAGACCGTGGTTTCACGTCATCCTTGATCTAACTTCAGTACTTACTCCTTCATTGCTTCTCGGTGAGTTCATAGCCCCACCTTTTCTCTTTTAATGGTTTTCATAAACTGTTTTCGGGGTGAGAATACATGCTCATTTTACTAAGAAAACTTATTGATTTCTACTATTTAAGCGTTACATGACTATTTATATTAAAGCTATTACTTGCTTCCTACACGACTTTAATACATGTGTGATACATGTTTGTTTACTCATGAACTTGCTAAAGCTTGATTTGCTTACTACATGATTTGAGATCATTAAATACCTATATATGAAACCGTGAGTTTTGAACACATTACTTGTTTTAAATAGGACACAAGTGTTTTTTATTTGTATGTTATTCCAGATCATATTATTGCCTAAGTGCTGCTATTTCAACTTAAGTCCCTTTTTCAATCATGAACCGTTAATTGCTATTGTAGTAAACGCGAGTGTTGTGGATAGATCTATTGGGATTGAAAAACCCCGTCTGAGCTGTGGTTTCTAGATAACCATTGACGCATTTAACATTTGAAGTAATTCGTAGGATGTTTGGCAGCATTTGTATCTGTTTTAGGGCACAAACCTCGATTACTATTTTGGATCATAATGCATGTTAAGGTTTGATGTCATGAGCTTAGTGCAATAATACATGTTTTGGACTACTACATTTGTTTCGTAGTCTACTATTACTTAAATCGTGTGGTCCACTACTGAACATTACTTGATTTATTGAATCACTACTTGGATTTTGGAAATAATACTTTCAAATATTGTAACACAACTTTTCTTACTGAAATATTACTTGATTTATTTCAATAATGCTTTTACTTAAACCTATGAATTCACCAACATTATTGTTGATGTTTTTGCATGTATTTTATCAGGTTATTATATTGCTAGATGAGCATTGGGAGCATTCGAGTCGCACGGATACAAATATTTTTGAAGGCTTTATGATTCGAGTACCATTCGACAAATGATTTAAAAATATTTTCTATTGCATTGCAAACGGAACTATTGTAACTCTGATATTTTATAAAAATTATCGAATAGTTGACTTTTCAAAACGTCTCACTTAGAGTCGTTTTCTGTGACTAGTACTTTATGATATGAAGTAGCACCCCAAGTGGTATTCCGCTGCGATGTGATTTTGGGGATGTTACAGAATGGTATCAGAGCACTGGTTATAGAGAAATAGGTCGTTTTCAAAACCTAGACTATAATCGTTTTTCAAAAAAAAATTAAGAATCTTTCACCGTTGTCTGATATCCGCGCGCGCATGCTTTCTGATCCCTTATAAGCTCTCTTTTGTATCTCTACTACTATTACATGGATAATGAGTATTTAACACTTGGCTATGATTTTGCCCTCTTACGTCTATCTTATGACGTCTTACTATTTACATTATATCGGCCAGCTATATAAATATTGACCACTCTGATTGTCGCATACTTCCGGATTTCTCATTTACTCCCTCGAGCGTCAATACTGATATTATATAAGGATACTCACATATATGGGCTACTTTCTTTTTGATCTCTTACGCTTATCTCCGAGGTTATCGCCATCTATCTATATAAAAGCAATTCATATAAGTGTTGACCATTTTCGGTCACTGATGTCTACTTGGTATTATTTCTTATGTGTATAGTACTATGGTATGTATTAATGAGTTTGTTTACTTCAATATATTGTGAGTGATGCGGTGATCTCCAAAATATTTACACGACTTTACTTTATTCTCTTTTGATGATATTGAAATTCGGCGTAGTTTGTCAATTTCACTAATTATTATACCATTCGACTCCGAATTTGAACACTCTTCCTATGCTTTTGAATCGCATATGTTGTCTCGTAATCCATCATTTTAAAGTCTTCCAGTTGATGGGAGTGCAACTTCAACTTGTCACTTTGGATCGTGCCGTATTTTGGCACTTACCTTTGGAACGCGATTGACTAACGTCTCATTATTCTTCTCGTTACTTCTTATGATTTTGAAGAATCATGCCGCCAAGGAGACTCCTTCTTCTCAACGTAACATTGTTTTGATCTCATGTTTTGTGCTGACAGATGGTAAGTAGGCGTTAAATTATTTATTGAAAAAGGGATTGTGAAGCCTTCATTTGAATAAGGAATTTATAAATCACCGAACCATAAATTTCTAAGTCTTATTTACATGGATTGGGACGCTTTTGGATGTAAATAATGATTTATAAATAAGCGGGCTTAAGTGTATGGCATTCGTACGAACAACTTTCTTTCAATTTGTAATCCGTTTGTACGAATGATTCATTTTCTTCGTTCATCTAATCATTATCGTTATTACCTTCATGCGAATGAGTCTTTAGACTTCTTTCGGATCATAGTTTGTCCATTCGATTCTTTCCAAATGTATGTCCTACATGATGTGCGTCTCTTTTAACAAGTAATTCGTCCGTACGAATCATTCATTGTTTTTACTCCTCTAATCGCTATCATTATTACTTTTATACAAATGACTACTTGAACTTCTTCCGACTCATAATATGTGATATGGATTTTTTTGAATGTACAATGATTGTCGCAAACCATATGGAGATAAGTCGAATAGAGCACCGGGGCGACGCTCCCTTAAGGTGGGAAGGCTGTAACATCTCATATTTTACGGTCAATATCTAACCCGAGCCTTAATTTTATTTCTACCTTTAATTAGAAATTATTATTTTTGCTTTTTTGCCGATTTAGTAAAAATCGTCGTTTCTAGCTATTTCTGAGTCGTGCTTTGAATATTTATCCGTTTTAACATTTGAGAAATCGATGATGCGGTCATCGTAGGACTTATACACGAAGTTTTACAACTCCCTAAGCAGGGTACCTAACTGTTGTAGTGTAGTATAGGCAAGACACGGGGGTTGTTATCGTTCTCTAGGGGAATAGGCATCAGTAAATGTCCTAATTGAATGTAGCTAAGAACTAGAGGTTGAGAGAATATTATTTTTATATATTTTTTTAAAGCAATTAAAATCTCGCGTTTTGAAGGTGGTTTGTTTTAAACTACTAATTAAAATTAAATTAAACTAACTAAGATTAGGGGAATTTGTATGATGAGAGAATAGTGTTTACTTAATCATGTATGATTCTTGGTAGCTTCTCCTAACTCTATTGTCTTGTCACACTTGTGATGTATATGTAGGTACTATTCTAATGCATGGCGAATTACACGAAAACGCCATCTACGAAATAACTAACTAGAGTAACGCACAAGTAAGGTAGTATGACGACTATTACAATGCCCCTAGTCTAGATAAATGCATTTGTATTAATACCTAAAGGGGATCATCCACACACGGTTAAAGTAGTATGAAGACTATAACCGGTGGAATCCTATCTACGCAATCATGCCTCCTAAGATCTCACGATAAGGGATTAAACATGCACACACATCAACAAGAGGCAACAAAGTTAAGAGCTACATACCAATTCACATACAATCATAAGCAAACACTTAAAAAATCTAGCCAAGCATGTTCAAGATAGAGGAAGCACAATTATATATCAAACAATAAGACATATTGAAAGATAAGAGATAAAAAAACTTCACTATGATGAATCAAGCAACTATGGATAGTATAGAAGGGTTGGGAAACCCTAAAATACTCCTAAAATATGGTACACCTCGTTCTCCCATGAACTAAACCCTAATTTCTTCTATCAAAAGTGTATATGAAAAACGTAAAATTGAGTTTGTATATATAGAATTCAGGCCGCGATGACATCGCCACTTTCTAGACGCCGTCGTCAAGTTAGGGTTTCTTTGGGTCTTCAAACTTGATGGCTGATCCAGACACTGTCTCCATGATTCAGATGGCGTCCCACTTGAGTCCAGACGCTGTCTGGATTATTCAGACGACGTCTCCAGAGCCTGGTCTTGAATCTTCATCAATCTTCATACCCGTTAGCTACCTTGTCCGTTTTCTTCCCAAATTGAGCCCAAATCACGTGTATTGCCACCAAATGTCTTCCAAATGCTAAAAATACAAAAAGAAACGATTAAGCACATATTTAAGACATTTTTGCATGATTATAAGGGTAAGATGACCCCGAAAAAGTGTATAAAATTACACCTCATTACATACCCCTACACTTGGGATTTACTTGCCCTTAAGCAAATAAGCTTTTCTATCTTAACAAGATACATATTGGGGGCATTTAACTTACTCTTTAAAGGCTTCATGGCACAACCAATTAGACCTCGTAACTAGAAGCACGGGAAAAATACACTAGCACCTCACAATAAGTGTTTGGATTCTCTCTCTCTCTCTCTCTCGGTGTATAATGAATTATAACAATATGGAAATCAAAAATTTAACACTCATTACCTAGTCATAGCATATAAGTTACCATAGGCTTGATAAAGGATCAAACCTCCACCGCTAGCATAAGTACTAATAGTAACCATAAAAGAGGACTTTAAAGAGTTGTGATGTGTAATTATGTGGGATACATGTAAATGGAAATGGATGGCATTTTGGAGAGTGACATTTGGGTGGATTTGAGTGAAGTGGTTAGTTAACTATCTTATGGGAATACATGTTGGCGTGGTTGCTAGTCGAAGACTCTGACAAGATATACAAACTCTACAGAACTCTACATCAAACTCTTTCTTTTTCTTTTCTTGACTCTATATTGAACATGAATAAACTAACTAATAAAACTAATAAACGCAAATGGTAGCCCATACATTTTTTCTACATATATATATATATATATATATATATATATATATATATATATATATATATATATATATATTTGTACACTTTTTCCCTACCATTTGCAACATATAATACCTCAATGGGGTTTATAGATCACCCCTACACTTGAACTTTTTACAGACTCGATAAGCAAACTAATCTAATGACCTGAATTGGTTGGATCAAAATAACATGTAGACAACTTGGCAAACATATAGGGGTCTTGACTTAACTTTTCTTCCCCATTCTTCCGTGAAATAAATACTATCATGAATCCCAATCATCCTAAAACAATATATACAAGGATAAGGACTTAGCAACCGTGTACTCCAATAATTAACTAAGGGTGTAACATAACGATGTACTAAAAGCGAGTACATGTAGGGTAGGCTAAGGTTTTGGGTGGCACAATTGGATTAAGGTTATGGTTGAGGTTTCACTAGGGGGATCTCGCACTAAAAGTGAGCGCAAACAAGGGTATGGGATAGTTATATAGTTGGGGTGACTAAAATAACAATTACAGGTTTTAAACATGGGTTAATTCTAGTGCCTCTTATCATTTAGCAAATATTATTACTCACCACACAATCTCGGGATGCATCACTAAAGCAAGTTCTAGAAGTTATATATTATCGGTACACTCATATAATTTAATACCAATACCAATGCTCTAGAAAAGGCGACAAAGACCATACGTACACATCCGTAACGACAGAATAGACACGTGTGACTGCATTCGAACCTTAACTCGAGAAAGCTAAAGGTATAAATTATCTTGGGCATCAATGGTGGATACCCGAATTCTTAAAGATCTAGGGGCGTAAACCTCACAATTTTGGGGGTGAATTCATTTGAGTGGAAGGGTTTTTATGCTAGTCATATAATTCCCTATCAATGAGACGCTCTAGCTACTCAGTTTCACAGGCTATGTGATGAAAATTTTAAATTTAGGTCAAAATTTCCCTTTACGATTTATGTTTCGATAGATAACTCATCATTTTAAGTTCAAGCAAAGACAAATGGTGGAATAGTTTCTAAGGCTTTTATTTCTCCCCTACACTTATTTTGAACATTGTCCCTAATGTTCTACAAAGTACCCGTAAATGAATAAAGGGAAGAGAAAAGAAGGCGAAAGAAACTAGTACTCCCCTGGTTATGCTTAAATTTGGAGAAGAAGTAATGATCCCGGCTAAATCGTCATCCAAGAATTGTCCTCATGAAAATCTTAAGAACTCACGGGCTTCTACTTATCAAATATAACATGCAAATCAAAGACAAGGTGCAAACATACCTAGCGTAAAATCAGCGAGAATAATAAACATACAACTATATAAATTTATGTTTTGACTCTACAACAGACTTATTATTTAAAAGATAGGATGAATGTGTAAAAGTTATTCGTTGTTTACTGCAGATCTTTAAGCAATGTACAAATTCCAAAAATTATACAAAAGATTTAAAAACAAAAATCAAAATTTTCTTGTATTGGAATGGGGACGTTGTCTGGAAAATCCAGACGCCGTCTCCACTAACTGTAGAGAATTATTTTTTTCTTGTTTAAAATTTTCTGCACGCATATCCATTAAGTATTTCCTACAAATATTTTACTGCAAAACCATGAAAATTATTAACACAAACATATGACTCGATCACACAAGACGCAAATTAATCTAAAATATTTATCTTGACTTGTTTGAAAATTTGGTTCTTTTAAACCGGATTTTTCCTCTACACTTATCTTTGTAAAATACATTTGAATGAGATTAAGACGAAGTTAAAAACATAGAAAAGCATGATCACAATAATTTTCAAACAATAATAATAAACAAATAAAGAATTAAAACACACGACACTCCTAAAATGCGGAATTTAAAAGATTGGGTTGCCTCCCAATAAGCGCTTTTGTTTATTAGAGAGTCTTTTAGCTAGACTCGGAGTCCTATTCATAACAATCATGGAAATGATCTAAGTTTAGGATGTCACTTGGATTTTCTTTGAGTGAAAGCCTCCTATTTGTTAGGATCGATTGGAATGCCCTACCAAACTTTTCCCTATCGGGGTCAATTAATTCAATCCTAATGTGCCACGCACCATCTCCTTCTTTTGGTGGCCTATTCCAATTAATTAGATTCTCAATTAAGTCTTCTACTTCCCATATGTTTCCTTTCAAGTTAATGGGTATGGCTCCTAAGAACTCAACCATTTGTCTAAACACTAAGACATCCTTGAATGGGTTAACCTCGGCATCCCTAGCAATTCCCCACTCCCCGGGTAAGTGATTATTCCAAAAGTCTCTTTTTGCATAATACGGGGGTTGGGCTCCTATACCATCCTTTCTAGTTCGTGGCTTATATGACTCATGTTTTCCTATGGTGGTCCAATAGGGCTCATTATCATTACCAAAATCTAGTTCTTTAACCCCGAATATTGATCTAGTGAGTCCTTCCCCTACCACTATTTTGGCTTTCTTACAATCAATTACGGCATTGGCGGTTGCTAAAAATCCTCTTCCTACTAGTAATGGTCATATAGGTTCTCTTTTCATGTCTACCACATGCAAGTCCTTAAATAGTTTTAACTTTCCTACATGAACCTTCACGTTTCTCACAATCCCTATGGGATATGACTTAGTTTCATCCGCTAATCCTAGGACATTGTCGGTCTCTTCTAATAATCCTACCTTAAGTTCCTTGAAGAGTTTTAATGGAAGTAAGTTGACACATGATCCTAAATCGGCTAGGGTATCAAAAGGCTTAGAGTCCCCTAGTCTACAAGGTAGAATACAGAAACCCGGATCCTTCATTTTCCCGGGTGCTATACTTTGGATGTATTTGGACCCGTTTTCTCCTAGTTTTAGACTAACTATGTATTTATTAAGGAGAGCGTCATACATTGGAACATGGGCTAGAACTTCAAGAACCGGTCAGTTAAGATGCAAGTCCGCGAACTCATCTTCTAGAGTTTTTTGGGTTCTGTAAGAGTTGGTGTTTCATTTTCACTTACCATTAAGGTGTTAACTTGGAGTTGGTCATTTTTATCACAAGTGTTAGATTTGAAACACGTTTGAATAGCATTGACCGATTTGAAACACGTTTGAATAGCATTGACCGATTTGAAACACGTTTGAATAACTTTTCTACGCTTCAAAAAATACCCATGTTTATATCCAATGCTCAAAGTTTTATAAAACTTAACCCAAGAATATCATATGAGCCAAATTTACCATAAAAGAAACAAACCAAGACTTACAATTCTCAAGTATACACTTTACATTTAACTAGTACATTTTAACTTCACATTTTACAAAAAAGTTCAAGTAATACTTTCATCATTATGCAAGATATTTTTTTGGCTAGTCATTATACTTCCTTGAATTCATGAGGTAACATACATATTAGGGGACAAAGAGACACAATTACCTTGTACAAACTTAGGGTTAGTGAAGCATAGTTCTAGACTAGTGGTTTTGACCACTAGTCATCACTTAAAACCCTCACAATGTTGCCCCCCCTTGTTACTTGTGGTCTTTTGGTCTTTGTTTTATCAACTTGGACTAGTCCTTATGATACATATACTAGCAACTAGCAAGAAGTAAACACACACTCTAATTTTCATAAGAAAAACCAACTCATTTCTCTCTTTCTTTTGCCATAACCCACGACACAAACCAAACCACCCTAAATAATTCATAAACTTTTATCTACCACATTTGTAAACATTCTCACATCATATCTAAGCTATACCAAGGAGGTTTAAAGTCTTGGTTAAGTCTTTACAAGGGTTAAGGAAGGAAAAGGAAAGATTAGGGTTTCAAACTAATCTAGGGTTTTCAAGACTTGCAAGCTTTGGTTTAATATCTAAACAAGGGTTTAGATATTATTATTCATCATATTACATCATATTAAGGTCATCTAAAACTCTTAATATCTTTACATTTATGATTTTATGTATATATAAGTTCTATGTAGCAAATCACCATTTAGGATGCTTATGAATATGTAAAATGGATTTTTACTTGTGATTATGGTTTTGTATACTTGTACATGTGATATATTGATGTTAATACATGTTGTGATGAAATAATAAGTATTGTTCAAAGGTTGGTTAAATTATATAAAGTGTATGTAAGTAATGGTTAAAAAGCTACTTATTATAAGTTATAAGAAAAAGTGTTGTAAAGGTGTTAGGATTATGAAAATTCATGAAAAAGACTCGGTCACTACGTGTTATATCTAGCATAGGTTAGCTCGTAGTCTTAGTTTTAATCATTTAGTTACCGTACGACTTATGGTGTTGGGCCGGGTCTTTACCCACTTGTCAGCCCACTCCATGGCCCATTTAGGGGCACCAAACTCTTGTATAAATACCCCTTTCCAGCCATGGGAAGGGGTTGGATGTTCATTTTATCATAAACACACACTAAGTGATTTTCTCTCTCTAGAACTCCCACTTTCTCTCTCTAGATAATTTGACCAAACATTAATCCTAGGCTTGTGTTATGATATCTAATATACTACAAAAGGACTTGATACCATGGACATTCTTCGACAAAATAGACTAGAGGACTCTATAATATATAAGACATATGATGTAAATGGTTGTGAAGGACTTGTGGTATTTTGTTAAGTTGAAAACTATATACAACAAGTTGTATTAATAAATGTACATAACTAACAAAAGGGGGCTGTTTTAAATTCGAAATTTAAAACATATATTTTATATTTTATTAAAATACTACATCTCATAAGGATTTCAAAAAGGTAAGAAACTTGAAAAACCGATTTATAACGAAGAAGATACGTAGTTTACAAGTTATACGTTAATAAACGGATTTATAAAAGAAATTTTATAAAAACAAGTTACAAAATACTACTGATATATAAGGTTGGTTATTTTTCTAAGATCACACATATTTTTAGGATTTCAAAACAATAAGAATTGTAATTTTTCAATCAATAACGAAGAAGTTATGAATTTCGCGAGTTTACGATAATAAATACTTTTATAAAAATAATTTTATAAAAATAACTGTTCATCTCAGACATGAACATTTTGAAAACATTATTAATATGATAGAACTTTTAATAACGAAGACATGCTCGAAAGAATCACTAAAAATGGAGTTAAAACGAATAAAATACGACATTTACGGCTTTTACAATAACTAAATTTATAAAAATAAATTTATAAACTGTTATGAACAGTAAAAAACACAGTTCATCAGGGGACTCAAATATTGAAAATGTAATATTTTGATAATTCGTTGGTATGTGCTTAATTACACATACCTTTTACCTTTAAAAACGAGCTAAAATAACCAAAAACGGACTTAAAATGCCAATTTAACTTTATAAATACGATTTCGCAAACGCAATTAGATGGTGATGTAGCTATATAGAATTATTTTTGGTAGTAGGTATTTCAAATGCTCAGTACGTATACGGCTTATAATTAATTAGGTGCATTCGGCGTTTTTCTGATGCATTTTCTGTGTATAATCTGTTATTCATTATCTAAGGTGAGTTCATAGCCCCAGTTAAATGAAGAAACTTATGCATGTTTTACAATTGGATACAAGGGGACATTTTACACTTATGATTACCGTGTTTGCTAAGTTGCTATAACCCAATCCGAGCCCATTTATCAGAACTGGTAAATTACTGTTGTTGGCTCGAATGGTTATAAAATAGATCTATTTGGGATTAATTCCCGTTCGGGTGGAGTCATGCTACTGTTGCGGTTCGACGGACTTGAACGTTATACCATGTCGGACATAGGAAGTTTGCGGGTTAGAAAATCATCACGGGCAATGTGCATTATATTGCATTTCATACATGTCCGAGCTTTCTGTGTCATGAGCTGGAAAACGTAATTACATTTTATGATGTTTGCTCTGTTTGCATTATCATGGAGAAATATTGCGGTCCTTCATTATACATTTTATAACCTATGAATTCACTCTACAATATGTTGTCGTTTTTAAGCAATAAAAAATGTTTTTTAGGGATCAATAAGGCACGAGTTGCAAGAGATACATTGTGGTTTGATTTGGATGTCATGCATTAAAGATTTTGTCGCATTACATTTTGTATATCTGTTATGGGCTAGAAATCTTTGTATTTTGAACAAGTGAAGCTTCGGGCTTTTGTAACAAACAATTTGTTAAATCCAATGTATCAGTTTTAAACGGCTTTTAATGGTCGTTCTTATATATATCTTGTGTTATTGATCTATGAAGTACCACCCCCAACCCATATTCCGCTGCGACCCAATTTGAGGGTGTTACAGATTGGTATCAAGAGCCAAGGTTATAGAGAACCAGGTCAAATGTTTTGCTGGACTATAACCGTTTTCAAACATTGCATTCATACAAAAGGGGTTTTCACGGGACATACATACATACACTAGTTGTTGCATTAGTTGATTAGACTAGATGCATTCATGATTGATATACATGTTATGATATAAATGTATATTACTATAAGAGTCTTATATTAAATACTAATATAAGCTATTTTGGATTTTCAGATACAGTCATGTCGGATTTTGAGGATTCCATGGTTACATACACTACTGTATCTAGTCCATTTGGAGGGTTGTCAGACATCAGATCTTCGGGGGGTCGATGGACCACCCGTGATGCCAGAGGATCCATATGTATATGTGGTAGCTGCTTTTTAGGCCCCGCCATCTCCTGATTATGTGTTAGGTCCTGAGTACCCACCTTCACCAGACTTTGTTCCAGAGCTGGTGTATCCAGAGTTCATGCCACCAGAGAATGAGGTACTCCCAGCTGAGGAACAGCCACTACCTGCTGTTGTCTCACATACTGCTGATTCACCAGGCAATGTTCCTGAGTCAGATCCCGAGGAGGATGATGATGAGGACCCTGAGAAGGATCCTGCTGATTATCCTACCGACGGAGGAGATGATGGTGATAATGAGGATGAGTCATCTAATGATGACGAGGATAATGATGTTGATATTGAGGAGGATGAGGAGGAGGAGGAGCACCCAGCTCTTGCTGACTCTACAACTGTTGCTTTACCAGCTGTTGATCATGCCCCATCTGCTGAGGAGACTGAGCCATTTGAGATCGATGAGTCTGCAGCCACACCAACACCACATCATGCATACCGGGTTACTGCTAGGATATAGATCCGAGATGAGCCACCTACACCATTTTGGTTATCGCTGTTTTCTCTTCCTGTGATATAGAGGTTGCAGACTCCTTGCTTACCTACTCCACACACCTATCACACTTTCCCCTTGGTCATACCACTGCCTCAGATTTCCTTCTCCACCACTACCCCGATTACTATCTTCACTTACCAGTATCACCATCCCTTACTGTATCATTCTTCTACCACGGCTAGTCCATTCTTCGTTGGGTTTTTAGAGCTGTGATGATCCGGCTAAGAGCTGAGGCCCCATCTACTTCCAATTCACTACTATTGATCCCGTTTGAATAGATCTTTGATTAGCTTGTTAAAGCTTTAGTTGTCTTAGATAGATCTAAAACAACTATGATAGAAACCTTATAGAATATATAAAGGATTTTATGCGGATTCTAATTTCTATATACTAGGAAAGAACAATTAAACAATTGTAACATCTAGTCAACACAAAGATCTTTCTCTCAACTCACAATATATTGAATGATTCACAAAAAAACTATATATTTTGCCTAAATAGCTATGACTTTTCTATGTTGAATTCTTATTTCTAACTATGCCGTAGGGTTCCTTTTATACACTAAGGAAAACCTTAATGGGCTTACAAAACGCGTTAAATGATCATGCATATCATTCCTAAATAATCTCATGCATTATCACTTAAGCGTACTAATTCTTTCATACTAACAGTACTTATAAACTAACTAGCATACTAATGATCTATCATTTTTACTCGCGATGTACTAAAACTGTAACTAACTGTACTAACTTTTACAACTAGTAGTACTGGACGACTTAGTTTATATTCTTCAATCTTTAGTAGCAGCACAAATCTTCAATAGCTAAGTACTAAGTCCATCAGCAGATATCCTTGTAGAAGCTCTTAATTCCCAACATACCTCCCCTAAACTTGTGATTTATCTCCAAATCATCAAGTTTCTTAAATTATATCTTTTTGGCTCTGAGAGGATTCTTTCGAACTCTTCAGATTCTTGGCTTGTTGGCTTCTATGAAGATCTTCATAACTAGGTCTCTTGCCATCTGACTATCTTCTTCTACTTGACTGCATTATGCTTAAGCAGCAAACCTATTACTATAGTTAGATAATGGATAATCCTTTTCTGTTAACATATAGATGTCATGTCCTCTTGTTGAAGATACATGATGTACTCCACATGTATCATACAGTCTCCATGTCAAAGGATCATGCATATATTTTTGTAAGTTCCATTGCACTAGACCATCTATCCCTACATCATGGTTCAAAGTCTTTTCAGGTTAAACCTATAAGGCTCTTTCCATATCTTCAGTAGGTTCTGCTGATCTAAATCTTTCTTTAACTAAGCTCCATAATGTAACAAGGTCTTCTCTGTCAAATCCTTTGAGCATATCTTCAAAAACTTGATATGCCTCTGTGATGTTACTAACCCTGATAATCTTCTAATATTTTCTTGATCCTTCAGTATGAAATTTTACCAATGAATGATAGGAGATACTAACTTGTAAAGCTTTGCCTTGATTTCTTTACTGGAACTATCTCTATACATTTTCTTATGTTCTTCTCAGATAATTCTTTTGGTTCTTTAATTGTTTTGTTCATGAATAGGTTATGAACTTGGAGCTATCAAATGTCCTTTACTTTTGAAACTCTGCTTGAAGTAGTGTCTCTTCTGCACTCTCTTGTCTTTTGTGTTTGCAAAACTTCCGTATCTTTTTTTAAACAAGTTTGTATTTATCTATACCTTCTTTAAACATGGTTGATCTATCATAGCTCATATCCTTTGAAGTAACCATCTTGTATCCAACCCATATTCTTCAAGTAAATCATCATATTCTTCCTTGTTAAGTTACTAAGACTGTTTTTTCACTGAGTGTGTATATCTTTTATAGTATTTGACTGCCTCTCTTGCACTTGTTCACCATCCTAATCCTAGTTAATTTAGACTGTTATCTTCCATTTCATCAATATTTTGTTTAACTTAAGGCTTTCAAAAATCAATTCTTTCTGTTCTTCTTCCTTCCTCAGAGCTTTTTGCATTTCGTCCTCATTTAAGCTTCTGCAGTCTATTCCTTTCATCAGTACTTAGAATTTCCTCAGCAGTTATAAAAAGACCTCCAGCAGTACTATCTCTTGAACTAACAATACTTCTTCTTCTTCTAGTGTAACTTTTATAGGTCTTTACTCTTTCTATGGATGCATCTGCAAGGATCTTAGCTGTATAGAAACTGTATCGAGGACTGCAAAGTGAAATTTCCTACTGGTACTCTAACTGAAGAAGCTTTGTCCTGGTGGAATTCGTTTGCCTAGCCTATTAGAATAGAGGAAGCCTACAAGATCACCTGGTCTAAATTTAAAAAGCTCTTAATAAAGAAGTATTGTCCCTGAACTGAGGTCAAGAAAATGGAAGATGAATTTTACAATCTGACTGTAAAAGGAAATGATCTCAAGACTTACGTTAGAAGATTCCAGGAGTTGGAAACCTTATGTCCCACTATGGTGCCAAATTCTGAGAAAATGATGGAAGTTTTCATTGGAGGATTTCTCTGAAGTATAGAAGGAAATGTTACGGCTTCAAAGCCTCAAACTTTGGAGGAAGCCATTACCATAACTTAGAGGTTAATGGATCAAGTAATAAAGCACAATTCTATGCAAGGAACCAATGAGCACAAACGAAAGTTTGATGATAAGAGAACCTTCAACAACAACAACAACTACCAAAACAACCGCAACAACAACAATAACAACCGCAACGATGATCACCAACAACAACAGAATAAAAGGCAAGAAACTGTTAGGGCTTATGTTGCCACCCTAACTGAAAATAGTAGGTATCCTGGAAGCTTTCCCCTGTGTAAGAAATGTACCCTGCATCATACAGCACCTTGCACTGTCAAGTGTCAGACTTGTAATAAGGTGGGTCATCTGACCAAGAACTGTAGAGACAAAGGGCTAGCCACTGGAAGCAACCTGCAATCAGTATTAGTAACTTGTCATGTCTGTGGAGAGAAAGGGCATTACAGAAATCAGTGCCCAAGAGTAAACAACAATGCCTATGGAAGAGCATACTTGCTTAGGGACAAGAATGCTCCCAAAGACCCGAACACAGTCACGGGTACGTTCCTTCTAAACCAACATCTAGCTAGAGTATTATTTGATTCAAAAGCCGATAAAAGTTTTGTATCCATATCTCTTGCTTCTAAGCTTAATATCCCACCAATTACACTAGATACCACTTATGACAATGAAATGGCCAATAGAAACCTAGTAGGCACTAATACCATTATATACGGTTGCACTCTGATTTTGCTAAACCAACCCTTCGAAATTGATCTCATGCCGATTAAACTCGGTAGTTTTGATGTCGGCATTGGTATGGATTGGTTATCCAAGTATCATGCTAGAATTATTTGTGACGAGAAAGTCATCCACATCCCAATCAACGGTGAAACTTTGATCATCTGAGGTGATCGAAGTAAAACCCGACTAAGCCTCATATCATGTATTAAAACCGAAAGATATATATCCAGGGGATATCAAGTTTTCGTAGCCCAAGTAATGGAGAAAAAATCAGACGATAAACGATTTGAAGATATACCAGTAGTCAAAGAATTTCCGAAAGTTTTTCCTAAAATCCTACCCGACCTTCCCCCGGTTCTCCAAGTAGAATTCCAAATCGATTTAATGCCTAGAGCGGCACCAGTAGCCCGAGCACCCTACATATTAGCTCCTTCAGAAATGCAGGAATTATCTGATCAACTACAAGAGTTAGCAGATCGAGGTTTTATCTGACCAAGTACTTCGCCCTGGGGAGCTCCTGTCTTATTTGTCAAAAAGAAAGACGGATCTTTCAGAATGTGTATCGATTACCAAGAGTTGAATAAACTCACCCTAAAGAATCGCTACCTGATAAGTGTAGATTACACATATCTATTTATGCTTAAAAAGGCCCAAATAAACCCAAAACGGATCAAAAATGGCAAAAATGTGCTTGTATCTGAGTTTATTGTGTGCAGGTATGGATATGTCAAATATCACAAGAAATCAGTCAAAAACGAACACGAGAACGGATGAGTGATCAAGAAGCTAAAGAAATCAAAGCCGAAGCCAGAGAGATCATGCCTCAGCCTTCTACAGTCAATTGCAAGAAACCACAGTCAACCAAACCCAACTCCATTATTTTATAAGTTCAAGGGGTGATTTTTGCAATTAGTAAAAATTGTTTATAAGCCTTGGAATAGTGCTTACTAAACACAAGGGCTGATTATGCAATTTATGGAAGTTATAATTATACTTGATATTGTCTTGCCAAACACAAGGGCCGGTTGTGTAATTCTCTCAAAGATGCAAAAAGGGCGCGGGTCATGAACCGGGTCAAACTACCCATGGACCACTCAATCAACCAATCACACGCTTACCCCCAACCCAATTCAACCCGAACCCTAACCCGACCTACCCGGTTACCTTATAACTCAATAACAGTTACTGTTGCTCCTATTTACCCCCAAAAACGATTTACCTCACTCACACACACATGAACACCAAGAACACATGAACCCTAGTTCGTTAACCACTCACCCACACCCTAATTAACCATGGGGTTAACAACCCCCTCACACTCCTTAACCCACCCATCACTATCAATTAAACCTTAACCATTCCACCCTGGCATAATCTCACGATATGATTGGGTGATGTGACGTGTGTGAGTGTACACACTCACATATCTAGCACATCAAGCCACATCATCGATCCGGGTTTATACACAATCTAATCTAACGGCTTACGATTGAGTTTCAAGGAGAGAGAAGAGATGGATGGCCAAGATGAAGAAAAGAAGGATCGAGAAGAAGGAGATTAGCTCAAGTTTCGGGTATAAATACCCCCTCATTCCAGCACACGAAGGAAGTAATTTTTTTTAGTGGTTAATTTTCAGTTTTATTTTAGTAGTTTAATTGTTTTCAATTCAGTAATTAGTAGTTTTTGTAATTTCAAT
>BQNB010126326.1:0-19620 GCA_026074375.1 Tanacetum coccineum
GTAGTATATTAATCGATATTACTTTATTAATCGATATCACCTTCACAACGCGTTAAAGTTTATTAAAGTCTTCTTTGACTTTTATATATTTATTTTTCTAAGTCTGACCCGACTAAAACGACCCACTAGATTACATTTTTACAATTCGGACATAAAAGGGATCTTATGCGAAACGATATTCCGGACAACTTTTTAGTTTTAGCCGAGACCCAAAACTCGACAGAAAATGACCAAAACGCCCCTGCAAAAATCTGCAGGAACTTTGACCTTGGGTTTTGACCCGTTATATCACACTTTCGTGACTTTGACCAAAAAGAGTACTTAAGTAAAACATTATTCCGAACAACTTTCGTGTTTCGCCGGAAGGCTGAAACGGACTCGAAAGTGCTCAAATCATTTAATTACCAAATCTGTCAGATTTAATATATATTAAAAATAACTCATTTTTCTACTAAAGTGAATATTTCAACTTCGCTCCTGTTTCTTCGTTATTGGGAGTTAGAAGTCCCATTTTATATCAAAACGTCCGTAAAAACGTAATTTGTTATATTTTATAAACCAAAATCTGACTTTTCAAAATCTCGGACCCCGAATCACTAGTTCCGTTTTCTGGTCAAAATGACCCGTTACAAATTGCGCCAAAATCCGTTTTTGACCCAAAAACTCATCAAAGATACATCTAATATGACCTATAATTTCATATTGATCCCGCTTTAATATCAATATCACAATATACTAAACGCCGCAAGTTTCAATCGATTTCATCACATATATAAAAATCGAATCAATAAACAAAACAATCGAAATAAATGTAAAAAAAGTGCTCACAATGCTATACGGAGCAAGGTCGGAAAAATAAAATGCCGGGTTGTCTTTCTTGAGTCTTAGCCGCGGCCCACCACAACCAAACCAAATCAAATCAAAACCCGAATCAACCCAAATAACTTTTTAATAAATCAAACACACCCTTGTGTGCCTCTAGCTTGATTCGAACCCACAACCAAACTGAAAACCCCTTAGTTTCAATCAAAACTCGAACTTACTCAAAACCTTATCGCATGTATATTTTTCTTTGATGGATGATCAAACCATTATCATTTATGAGATATTTGGTTGATGCGGGTATGTTCCATGGTATCGATGTTGGTGGTTTGGTTAATCTTTCGCACATGTTCTATGCGGATGATGCGGTTTTTATAGGTGAATGGAGCGAAAGTAATATAACTTCTCTTATCCATGTTCTTGATTGTTTTCATAAGGTTTCAGGTTTAAAAATCAATATGTGCAAAAGCAAAATCATGGGCATTGAAGTTGATAATGGTAAAGTCTCTCGTGCGGCGACCAAATTCGGATGTCTTGTTCTTAAAGCTCCCTTTTTATATCTTGGTTCTTATGTTGGAGGGGACATGAATAAAATTCAATCTTGGAAGGACATTATTGATAGAATTAGAAGACGTCTATCAAGATGGAAGATGAAAATGTTATCGATTGGAGGGCGGCTCATGTTAATCAAATCGGTACTTGGCTCGATGCCTATTTTTCACATGTCAATGTTTAAAGTTCCTGCAGGTGTCATTCAAATTCTGGAATCTCTTCGAAGTAAATTCTTCAATGGTCATGAGAGTTCGGGTAAAAAAGCTTCGTGGGTTCAATGGAAGAAGGCTCTTGCTCCTAAAGATAACGGTGGTCTAGGTATTTTTAGTCTTTATGCTCTTAATAGAGGATTGATATTTAAATGGGTTTGGAGATTTTTAGCCCATGAGCCTACGCTTTGGTCTCGTGTTATCAAGGCTATACACGGAGCCAATGGAAAGATTGATGAGATTTCGGGTAAAGGAGCTAATTCATGTTGGATAAATATTATTAAAGAGGTTAGGAGGCTTGAGGAAAAGGGTATTAACCTGCTTTTGTTCATGAAGAAGAAACTTGGGAATGGCCTTTCGACTTTATTCTGGGATGACGTGTGGTGTGATGGGGGCAAGCTTAAGAATAGATTCCCTAGAGCGTATGCTCTCGAAAACAGCAAACAAATTACAGTAGGTCAAAAACTTGCGCATCCTAGTCTTTACCATTCGTTTCGTAGACATCCGAGAGGAGGGCTGGAACTCACTCAAGTTGAAGAGTTAGCGAAAGTGATTAACCCTGTGGTGCTTACTCAGTCTCCTGATTCATGGTCTTGGACATTGAACAATTCTGGTGGTTATACCGTGGCTTCGTCAAGAAACATGATAGATTCGCGATTACTTCCGAAAGGTGATCTAAAGACTAGGTGGATTCGATATGTTCCCAACAAAGTGAACACCTTCGCTTGGAAGGTAATGACGAACTCCTTACCTACTAGATTTAACATTTCCAGACGTGGTATAGATATTGAGTCTCTATCTTGTGTGAATTGTGATGTCGGGATTGAAACCAATGATCATTTGTTCTTCGCTTGTAACACGGCAAAGAAGATTTCTAAATTAATAAATCGGTGGTGGGACGTGCCTTTTATGGATATTAACTCTTACGGAGAATGGAGGTCTTGGATCGATAATGTAAAACTGCCGAAGAAGAATAAAAGCATGTTCCAAGGTATTTATTTTGTGATGTGGTGGCTTCTATGGAATTTTCGTAATAAGAAGATGTTCGAGGCCAAGCCCAAATCTAAGGAGACGTTTTTTGATGAGATTATTTGTAGTTCTTATTACTGGTGTCGGTATAGATGCAATACTTTGTTTAGCTGGGACGATTGGTATAAAAACCCGTCTCTTATTTCTTTGTAATTTCTAGCTCCTTGCTAGTTTTTCTTAATAAAAGTCGCCGTTCAAAAAAAAAAAAAAAATTAACACACATGTTGGATAAGAGAGGTGAGTTGTAGATAGGTTGGCAATGAGTTGTCATGATGTGACATGATAAGATCGAAGGGAGCCTCTTGAGCTTATTTGAAATGGACCGGTGAAGATGAAAGTGTACAGCTTGGTTAAGTGGCATGATTAAGGGTTTTAGAAAGGTTTGTTTGTTATGTGATGTAGTAGAGAGTGTTTTAAGAGAGAGTTGTGTTTTGTTTAAGATGTATCATTAATCCAAGGGTTAAGAATAAAATGAGGGAGTTTAGAATGATGATATGGCATGATCAAGAGTAGATATGAAAGTGTGTTTTTTGTGTTTGTTTGAGAAACAATCCATTGGTGGAGAAGATAGAAGTGTAGGAAGTTGGATTGATGATATATCTTGATCAAGGGTTGAGAGGAAGTGTGTGTGTGTGTATGTGTGTAATTTGACTTGTTTGGAGAAGAAGATGAATAGTGAGTATGTGGTGGAGAATGTCTTAAAAAGATATGAAGGATTTTAGTAGGAAATGTTGGGGGCATAAAGGTATATATGGTACACAAGAAGTACATGTGTAAGGAATATGATTCATAGTTAGGAATGGTTTATGTGATGGAAGGATTATGTATGGGAAAGGTAGTATTGTGTTTGAAATGATTAAAGAGGATTAGTAAGAAGGTAATAAGGATTAGGATGAGAAGTGTGAGTTTGAAAATGTTCAAGAGTAAAATCAAAGGATTGATTTGAGTAAATAATCACATTGACATTAAGAAAGAAAAAAGTGGGCAAATGTGATTATGGAATGGTTAGGAAGAGAGTGTTTGGTATGATGTGGAAGAAAGAAATCACTTGTTGGGCAAGAAGGTTTAACAAGTGATTAAATAGAATGGGTTATAGGGTGTATGCAGAATTGAGGGATTAGTACATGTATGAATTGGTTTGTAAAAACTCTTTTGTATGTCTAAGATGAAGTAAGAAAAGTCAAAGTATTGATTAACTTCCAAATACTGCAAACTCAATTAGTCATTTAGACTTTCATCCAAGATAATCAATATTGGATTTAATCACTAATAATCTTGATGCAAACAAGCTAAGTGCTTTGCATCTTAAGTAAAGCATATCCCATAACCGTAAAGGATGCGTTTATGCAAAGTGACATTTGACTTGGTTTGACCAATAAGGGAGTAAAACCCGTTACATGATTAAGAACAACGTAAATCCGAATTAAGGTCAAATTAATACTTTTATTTGATGGTATGTTGAACAAATGAGCTACTAAGGGTTAAAAAAGAAGTGTTGGCCTTGGCTAAGGTGTTTGATAAAGGATCTGAGTTTGGCAATTTATAGAAAAACTATAGATTTGTTTTGGCTCCGTACTCCTAAGGTCTAAACCTCCATTTTGAGTGTTTCTCAAATGCCCAAATATTCATGTACAACCTTTTATTGAAGTTTCCACATGTGTCGGGTAAGAGGAAAGCCGACAAAATCAAATACGTAAAAATAGACTTCGCGAGTGGCGTGTTGGCCACGCGTTGACGCGTGCTCAACGCGCCAGAGGCGAATATCTGGATTTTTGGATTTAGGACATCGTTTGTTATTTTACATTTTACGAATGTTTATTTATCATCATTAAAACATAAAGGAGATCCTATTCAATGTTGCACCAACAACTTTCACCCTTAAGCCTTTTCTTTACCATTGTCAACTCCGCTTGAATCTACAAAACATATAAGAATGATGCTTAGTAAGTAAATTACATAACAAGTTAACACTACACGATCTGAGGACCATACCATAAACCATAACTAGTTCTACAATAACTAGGAAGCACTTACATCACACCAACATAGTGGGTGTAAACACGTCCAACCCATATAGGGTGGACCTAAAACATATCCGACCTATAAAGGGTGGACCTAAACCATAGTTAGTCTGAAGACTAACAAAGCTAAACCCAGCGTTAGATCCAAGCTAACTAATCTTTTTTTCCTACAACCTATATACATTCCATGATCTTAAAACATTTTGATAAAGATAAACACAACATGCTATAACCAATTTACTTACCTCAAACGCGACTAAACTACTCCAAAGAGCCAATGCCAAACACTTGATTCATAAACAAAAATTAAATAAATTTTACCATTTCATCATACATAACTAAGGGGTATCATAAATTTATATCCCCAAAACCCTCTAAATATGATTATGATCATACGAAACCCCCCTGATTTCACCAACTTAAAAATAACATAATTAAGGAACTTAATCCTTTAACAACTTTACTTCATCCCTTTATCTCAAAACCTCATTAGGCTAAAATCCCCAAATTTGGCTCACATGAACCCTAGTCCAGTTAGGAAATTTAACTAAAAAAATAGGCATACTTACTTGTGAGGTTTATATATAGGAATCAAACTTTTGCTAGAAACTCAATTCTCTAATCAAACGATCACTTGAAAAATCTTGGTATTTCCCTTTATTAGATAATCAAGTCTCTCACACACATTGTGCTTTTTACACACTTATGGAAACTGTTAGAAAGTCAAAGATAACTTGACTTAACCAAAAATCTTGTACAAGTTTTTCTAAATGGCCACTTTGGCCTTTAGGTTTTATTTTCATAATTTTAGCCGTATAAAACTCACTCAACCAAACATACTCTTATTTTTTACTTTAAATCTGACTTCTAATTTATAACTCATGACTAACAAGTCACATAATGTCTTATATTATATAATTTTCAATAGTCAAACTAATAAAAGGCATTATAATATAAAAATACCTCATCAGGTTTCTGGGTGTAACAATTATCCCCCATCCTTTATGAAGATTTCGTCCTCGAAATCTATACATGGAACAAAAACGGATATTTACTCTTCATTTCTTCCTTCGGCTCCCATATCATACTTGAGCCCTTATGGTGCTTCCATTAAACTTTACTTAATAGAATCTATTTATTCCTCAACATCTTGTTTTTCTTCCTAAGATTAATTCTGGTTCATTTTGAAAATTTAGCTCGAGATCAATTTCCATGTCAATCTACTACACTTTTCTCATCAACCGAGTACTTCCTTAAGTGAGATACATGGAATGTATTATGAATACATTTCATCTCATTGGGTAAGTCTAATACATAAGCTATTTCCGCCATTTGTTTCATGATTTTAAATGGTCCAAAATATCTTGGTCTCAACTTGCCTTTATTCTTAAATCTAAAAAGTACCTTGGGCTCACCTTTATTCTATTGTTGGTGTAGCTTATTTTTAGAGATAATGACAACATTGTATTAAACTACCTATCATACAAAATATGAAGTTGGAAATTGATGTTTTATTTTCATCACATTTGGCATTGAGAATTAATGAATGTGCATCGTAAGAACGCCTCTGCCTCCGTAGGATATACACCATGAACGTTAAAAGGATGAGACGTTCGTATTACCTTCGCATGATCTACGTCATGGATGTCACTCTAGAGAAAGCTCAGCGAGAACTTCGATGGACAATTGTCACCTCAAAAGATAATGTAGTATAAATAGAGTCTTCAACTTTGGTTGTTGGGCATTCATTAAATAACATCCAATACTCACTAATCTCTCTCTTTGACCTATCACTAACACTTATACCACTCGGATACTAACTCTTACACCGAAGCTTATTCATGGACTCCACACCCATAGCGAGCTAATGACTATTGGCTTATTTGAGCTCAAGTAGGCTCCAAAGTACAAGATAGGAGCATTTTTTTTGGTAAAGGGTTTCCCCGGTAAATTTTATTACTCTAAAAAACAGCTAAGTACAATGAATAAGGGTGAGTCCCCTATCTCCGCCCTTTACATATGCAAACTACTTCTTTAAAGAAAGGAGCATATCTGCAAGATTTTCCTCGAACAATGAGGTATTTTGACTTTACATAAGAGTGTAAAGAACCTTTACCACCAACTTAATAACAAACTATGTTTGAATTGATTCCATATCTTTATTGGCAAACTAATAGGTGTAGAGTAAGTGGGACACATAGAATAAAAGAAACCTTGCACATAATGTTTGATCATAATTGATGAGGTGTCATTTTATATACTTTTTCGGAGTCATTTAACCCCCAAAATCATGCAAATACACTCTATTATTGCACTAAATCCTTTCATTGTGTAATTAGTATTTTCGAAGAAATTGGAAGAAAAGCACGTGACTTGGCTCGATTCAAGAAAAAACTGGACAAAAACATAACTTTTCAAGCTAACAACTCCCATCCTGACGCCTTCACCAAATATGGCTAGATACTGGATTTTCGGACGCAAAGTGTGACTTCTCAGTGTTTGGAGAGGGCATCACAAGATAAAGTTGACATCGTCACATTTGCATAGTGACGACGTCATAATACGTAGCGACGACATCACGATTAGTCTACAGAAGAAACCCCAAAGGGAATTGACGGGCTGAGGGCGTCATGAATCCCTAGCGACGCCGCCAGAACCAAAATTCTATATATGCAAACCCTTTGTTCTCATTAATTCATGTGGAAACTTGGGAGAACTTTTGGTGCAGTCACTTTGGAGGATTTTTATGGTTTTCTAACCCTCACATACTCACATGTTTAATTAAAGTGAAGTCTTTCGATAAATTTAATCATTTAATATGTTTATGTGTTGTTTAATTTTATGTTGTTCTTCGCTTTCTATTAACATGCTAGGCTAAATTAATTAGTTTTTGCTTATGATTGCATGAAAATTTGTTGTGATCTTTAACTTTATTGCTTCTTGTTAATGGTGTGCACGTTAGGCTCTAGAAAACTATCTATAAGATATTACATTAGCATAGACATCTAGGGAAACATGACTAGGTTAGATGAAGCCTTCAATTAGTTCTTCATAACTAGTTGTGTTTGGGTAGATTCCTTCTTAGGTATTTATTGTACATGGTTTAACTATTGGGTGGGAAAAGTGCATTTGGAGTTGCCTGATTAGGTGATCACGTAGACGTGAAATTGACCAATTCGCAATAGGAAAAGGGGAATACTTACACATTACACTAACGAGGGTGACGGATAATAAGTTAGAGTGAGAAACTAGGGATTAGTGCATAATTTAGCACGCTTGTTTAGCTAAACGAGTTGCTCACCAATTTATATTTCTTGCATTTAGAAGTAGTTAGTAGTTTAATTAAAACCCTCTTCAAAACCCAAGATTTTAACTTGCTTTCTCAAAAATATAAAAAGATCAAAAATATTATTCCATCAACCTTTAGACCTTAGTGACGTACTTTTCGAGCCTACCTCACTATTCACCTAGAGAACGATCAACGGTTAGGTACTCTGCATAAGAGGATTGTAAAACTTCGATGTTGCAATCCGCCGTATCAAGTTTTTAGGGCCATTGCTAGGGAATATTCTAGGTTTCAGATTCTATTTAACTTAGGTCTACTCACGAGATTTCTATCAAATGAGATTTTTTTTTTAGGTTAGCTTTCTTGTAGTTGAACTTTTCTTCGTTCCCTTTGTTTTGTAACCTTTCTTTTCATTAACCATCATGGGAGACGAAAATTAAACCCGTACTTTAGGCGATTATTCCCGACCAAGCCACGAGGGCTATCGAAACACAATTGAGCTCCCCGAAGGAGATAATGTGTTACCTTTGCGATCCGACGCCATCTGATTGGTGCAAAATAGATGTGCATTCCACGGACTCCAGTCTGAAGATCCAAACCAACACCTTAAGGATTTCTAAAACTTATGGACTCATTTGACCTTAATGGTGTAAATAGGGAAAGGACGTGAATGCATTTATTTCAATTTTTCCTTCGCGATCAAGCTAGCAATTGGCTTGAACGTTTACCCGCGGGATCCATCTCCACTTGGGAGGATCTCACTACCAATTTCCTTGCTTAGTTTTTCTCATCGAGAAGAACTACCAAACTCAGAATTGACATCTTGATATTCTAGCAACATCATAGTGAATCTCTTTCTGAAGCATGAACTCGTTTCAAGGACTTACTTCAAAAAGTCCCTTATCATGGCATCGATCTTTGGTCCTAAGTCCAAATCTTTTATGACCATGTCAATCAAGCCACAAGGCGCGCTATCGATCATTCGGTCGGTGGCAAGCTACTCAAAAAAAGCGCTAAAGAATCTTAGGAAATAATTAAGGACCTCGCCCTCTATGACAACGAAAGTTGGAATGACCCAAGAGATTTTTCAAAATCGGTCAAAGCAATATCGTTGCCTCAAGATGTCCCGGGTATATCCAACCATCATCTTGTTGAGCTAGAAAATCAAGTCCAACATTTGATGGAAGCTCACCTTGCTCCTAAACCATCCGTTTGAGTATACAAAATCGCTTCTTTATGTGAAATTTGTGGAGGTCCTCACGACACCCAACATTGCATGCAAAGTCCTGAGCAAGCTTTTGTTGATTATGCATATTCGCGTAACAATGGAGTGGGAGGTAAGCCGTTTACAGCATCCTCGAAGCAATAAAGATTTAACGAAGGCCACTAACTGCCTGGAAGACAACCAAACTTCAAATGGGCATTGAACTCAAACTTTTTATTAAGTCCATCAAATGGCTCGTTTCTTCAACTTAACACATCTAAATGTGCCCTATTGGACCCTATATTTACAAGAAAAATTTAGAAGGGATTAGTTTGAATTTGAATCTCATCAAGCAAGTAGTTTGTCTAGTCATAGGCACCTAACTCAAGCAACAACAAAGAAGTAATCAATAAGATCAACACATTGTGGAAGGTTGTTTTGGAAAATTTTGACAATGCACCCACTCGTGACATTGTAAAAAATTCCATGTTTCACGTTAATGTTGTTTTCCATGATCACCAAGATAGTGGGGCACTTCCAACAAAGAAATTATCAAGATTCTATCAAAACTCTTTTCCCTGAGATACCAAGCACAATCATCTTTAGGAGAAGAAAATAGGAACTCATCTCCAAAACGCGTTCACTTTGTTAACATAATCACCATAGTAAGAAAGGAGGATGAACCCAAGGAAACCGAAATCTTATAATCTTGTGCGAAAGATACTGATGATTGTAACTTAGTAGTGGAGGCTGAAAAAACAATAGAGAAGGAACCAGAAGTTTATAAGGTAATGAAAGAAGGAGAGTCAGGTGACACAGGAAATGATGATAAGAAAAATGATTTGGAAAACAAGGCATGTAAGTATGAAACTGAACTTGGAAAAGAAGAGGAATGGATGGAATACGAGCAACCCTTTGATTTAGTCGATGTACGCGATGAATCGGTCTATGAGTCCTTGATAGAAAAAATGGCAAGTTATTCATTAAATTTTGAATTTTAATTGAAAAAGGGGATCCTAACAACCTAAAATCCCATGCATGATAGGGCATAAGTTCATTGCCAACACATACATCGATTTATATTTACCTAGGAATGTTATGTCTTTAGCCTATTATAACACCATTAGGAGTCAAGGATATAAACATAGAGGGTTAAATTTTGTTGGAATTAGAATGGATATGCATGTGTTTGTAGGAAACATGAGTTATGTTATGGATTTCATTATCTTGGAGAATGTTGAAGCCAATATTGATGTTGTATATTTTATTGATTCAAGTTTTAAATTTATATTTTGCCGACTAAACCAAAAACAACACTTTAACGGGTAGTGTACCCGATCGGTAGTAGTTTCGTGGTAAGTAGGGTGTTGAACACTTGAAGCGAGGTTAAATATATCAATTTAATACACTTGAATCGAGGTTAAATATATCAATTTAATTAATATCTTGGTTATCTAATCTATGTTAATTCTATCCTATTCTAAACCTATGTCAGTCCTAATCCTAAAATCCAATGGTAAAGGGTTTTTCAGCTTGAGAGACCTTGCACGGTTTGGTTTGGGGACCTACAATCAATTCAAGGCACTTTAATCCACGCAACCAAATAAACAAAAGATAAAAGAGCAGTCGAGCCAAATATAAGAAAACTATATTAACCATTATTAATGCCCGATAGAAAGGTTTGTTGTTTATTTAGTGCAATAATTTTCATCTTTCGAGTGTCATATCTTCTTTAAGACTTAGGCGTTACATCATCCTAAGACCTAGACACATTAATTCTGTCACAATTAAAGCATCCGCATAAAGCATCCTTATTTGCTGATTATAATCTATCTTAGGGATTAAAGCAATGGTGATCTTGTTAAACCCTAGCTCATAGAGACTTTACCCACTTACCGCTTAATGGCGATTTATACACTAGTAGTCTACTTGTCCAACTATCCAATGGAATCAGAACGTTATTTGTTGAATTATCTAGGTTCACCTTCTAGTCAACACGATCAATAAACCATTGGCAATATCCAATTAACTAGTTAAGCCCAAAGCGTATCCTAGACACAGATTTAGAAGGACAATATTTGTGATCCTATGATTCTAGATGTATAAATTACTATATGGAGAGCTATCCCAGACTCTAGATTTACTTGGTCTGTATCACTAGATCCAGTTGAATGATAGGTCGCATACAAAAGCGCGTAAACAAGTATAAATTGATAAACATAAACAAGCATTCAACGATAAATCAAGAAATCAAGATAAACAAATACCAAACATTCAGATCTTCATAATAATGGCTAATACTCGAAGGTATTAGCCTTCAAACGTCATAATAAATACAAAAGCAATTATTTAGCTAAGGTAAACTAACCGAGTTAACGAATGATACCAAAAACTGAACGATTACTAAAGTATATGGAATTACACGTTGTCTCCTATGGAATTGATAACGTTGCTTGACCTCTTCTACTCTTTTTCTCCTCTGAAAATTGACTTTTATGGTTTAGGTATCGAGAATATGATTTAGCACACTTAAAACTCGTTTTTGAGTTTTCTATTTATAAGGTCTGGAAGTCGGTTCGATACGACGTATCCAAGGATTGGATACGGCGTATTGGGGATTTCTTAGAGTAGGGACCACGCTTGATATCTTCCAGAATATTATATTCATTCCATATTTCCAATACGGCGTATTGGTCTTCTGGATACGGTGTATTAGCTTTTATTCCTTATTGTTGGTCTGTTGGTGAATGCAGGCACGAATACGCCATATCTTCCTTGATGGATACAGCGTATTGGTCTTCAGAATAGTAATCTTCAAAATATCTTCATTTAAGCTCTAAAATGCACGCCTTTTGCTAATATTCACCAAGTACTCCATAATTACTGCAATTCTCAAATATAAACGATTAAGTAACAATTCTTTGCAATAACTATACAAAATGGGTTAATAACATGGGATAAATGATGCTATAAAATAGAAGTTATTTGATGTCATCAAATATCCCCCACTTGAATCCTACTTGTCCTCAAGTAGCCTTTAGAAGTTTATAAAAATGTATCCCTAAGGATATTTTCTGTTAAAGCATTTATTTGATCCATTACAAGTACACAACCAAACACCTCACAAAATAGGAAGATGAAAACACTCAAATCACTCAACTAATCTATGTGGTAACATGTAACTAATTCGCTCAATTGCTCGGTCGTGACGAGTATTCTATCATAAGCTTGGCAAGGATACATATCTCCACCACTAAAGCCAAGGAGTAACAAGGGGGGGGGTGGGGGGGGGGGGGGGGGGGGTGGGGGGGGTGTGGGGGGGGGGGGGGGGGGGGGGGGGGGTGGGGGGGGGGGGGGGGGGTGGGTGGGGTGTAAATATGGGTTTTTGTATGGAAAGGCTTACGGTTGATCATTCTACAATCTTTCACCAGAAGTACCACTCCAACAAGGCAGCTGAAGCACACATACATAGCCGTAACGACGGAATAGACATGTGTGTTCGATCACATCCCCATTTGAATTTAACCAACGGTTAGGATGAAGAATGATATAGGGTAGGAACCTTCTAACTTTCACCAAAAGTTGTAAACCAACGAGGCAACTAAGACATGCATACATGGCCGTAACGACGGAATAGACATGCATGCTCGAACAAGTCCTCATTCGCGTAAAACCAGCGGCTAATCATTAGGTGAGAGGGAAGTAAATTGTTGTTAAATAAAAATCAAGAAACAAATAGATTAAGCCTAAAGTACAAGTTGCTAGACACTTTTTCTCGACCATTACCATGATAAAGACACAACTATTTACAACGTCTTGATCATCGATCAAAAACAACAACCTTAGTTGGCGTTCCCGTAAGGGTCAACTTCCCAATCATCCCAAAACTTTACATACTCTACAAGGCAAGTGGCGATATCTTCCACTTTGTACAATACTTTACATCGTTGATTTTTTTTGATGTATCAACGAATAATCGATCCTTCGTGTAATTTCTTCGGTAATTCCTTTGCGAAACGATTATCTTCAAACTTTCTTCTCTTTCTTTTTTGTTGCATTTTTCTAATTTTTTCAATTTTTTTTCAACTATATACCAAACTCGGAGTAGTTTCACCATCTTCACGATCATAATAATTCTGAATAATTCCTTCGATAGTTTCTTCATTCTTCGGACTTACCATTAATTGTGATGGTAGTAAAATCACATGAGTTTTAACTATAATATACATTCACATTTGCAATGTGCAAATTTCCAACCGCACCAAAGATAGAAAATGACACAAGACTCGGGAAATACAAACTTTACACTTTAAGCAACTAGCAACTGTAAATTAAACTTAATCTAATAGGGTAGGTTAAGGTGTAAGGGTGTAACGAAACAAATAGTTGGTGTAGTTCCTAAAGGATTGGCTCTACGGGTTGTTCTAGTAGATCTTCACTCTAAAGATGAGAGTGGAAAAGGGTTTAAAGTGGAGGTTAACTAACCAGTGCAGTTAGTTAATAGCAACATGGAAAGACGATTTGGGTGTTATCCTAAAATTTACCAATTTAAACAAGTTACTCCAATTAAATCCAATACTCATTATTGTGGTCTCGAGTGATATACCAAGCTAAGTTATAAAGTCTACAACATCACCGACACACTCATATTTTGTGGAATTTGGGTAAACATTTGGAAACGGATAGGCTAAATTCTTACAATATCTAACAAGGGTTATTGTGTGCGGGTTATGTATCAAGTAATTTCATAAAAGTATGCTTGAATTTTTTTAAATTTGAGCATAATTTAAGCATTTTAGTGTGAAAATTAAGACAAGTAAACATTCTAATTCCATCCCCCACTTGAATTATACAACGTCCTCATTGTATATATAAAACATTAAATACGGGAATTTAAAAAGAATTAGAATGAGAAACTCCCTTGATATTTGCTCGGTGGATTCTCCAAGTTGCGTTTATGAGCAATATTGTGTGCTGAAAAAGCGTCTGAATCCTAGCACGAACAGCACACACATAGAATTCCAAAAAATATGCATTTCACCAACTTCGTCGATATTTCTTTCTCGATGTCCTGTATAAAATATAGGAAAAACAAGTGCATTCCTATCTTGGTACCTACGGTTAATTTAAACTAAACTAAACAAACTAATTACAGGTCAGACTGGTGGATACGGCGTATCAGTTTAGTGAATACGCTGTATTCAAAATCTGACAATAATGTTTTTAAAGTGCAATAAAATAAAGACTGATAACGTCCAGACAATCAATACGCCGTATGGTATAGAGCGGATACGCCGTATTGATGTCTGGGAAGACAGACTCGATAACAAAATTAAATAACAATCCGGGTTGTCTCCTGGGAAGCACTTTTGTTTACAGCGAAGTCTTTAAGTTAGACTTTTCTTCAGCTTCTTCTTTATTATTCAGCTCCATTCACCATCCATCCTTCATCCATAATCTGAAAGATTTCTTGGTAAGCTATGCATGCCTCTTATCTTGTAACAGTAAGATCGTCGTATTCGTATTCTTTTACAGCAACATACTCTTCATCATCACTAAATGAATATTTGATCATCATATATCTCCTTATATTGCACACCGGTTGCTCTTGAATTTCACATAATTCTTCACTCTTATTATGGTCATGATTTATCTCATAAGCATCATCGTAGTTTGTATAAGTATTCCATTGTCTCTTTTGCTCATAACGTGACTCATCATCATCTTCTTTGATAGATCCTTCCATGATATCTTTGTTTCTTAAAGCCTCGTCCTTTAATTTACAATCCTCCAAAGCTTCGTACCACTTGTAATCCTGATAATGGAGTTGGTTTCCAATTATGTAAGCTCCAGGTAAATTTCCTCCATTACAGTATCCATCATCCTTCCAACTATATGTTGGCTATTCTAAACATCCAGTCTTATAATTGAAAGGCTTGCAAGTATGTTTAATTGGTGTGGGTTTGGTCCAAACTCCAGCATCAGTCCATGGTTTCTCATCTACCCATAGTACATCCTTATTCCATTTGTAGATCCAGTCTTCTTTGTAATCTTCATAGGTCTTAAACCCCATAATATCCTTTGTAAGTAAGTCTGGATCTACCTTGAGAAGGTAGTTAAATTCATTACATGTTGAATAAAGAGGTGTCTCATAGTCAAATATATTAGTGTCAATCCTAAAGACTTTAGCAATTTCATCATCGTTATCAGAAGATTCCTCATCAGTGAGCTCTACTTCATCATCTCCTCTGATCCAGTAAATCCATAATGCTTTCATAGTATATTGATCCATTGTCTTGTAGTTGAAAATTTTTGATCCCAACCATTTAATAAATGTTATATCAGACGGATCATACCCCATGTCATCATCAGATTCAAGCTTCGAATCATCATTCATTTTCGAGTTACATGGGATGTTAGCAACTTCAACTTCATATGTGAAAAAATCATTATCCATTCCGCTTAATCGACTGACTTCCATGTTGAAAATTTTAGGTTGTATATCGCAAGTGAGCGAAACATCTTCGTCCTTAATTATCTCAAACTCTCCTTTGATAACCTTTATCATTCTTACTAAAAAAATATCCAAAAAATTATCAGTAGAACAAGCAGAGAAAGGTATATATAAAAATTTTGCTATAAGTTCAAGAATGGAAAAGAATTTGAGACGCCGTATCCAATGAAAGTGGATACGTCGTATTAATCTGTTGAGATGAATACACTGTATTGGACAGAAAACAGGATATGCCATATCCGATGGAAGTGGATACGCCGTATTCAACTGTCGACCAGAACAGTGTATTTAAGATAAACAATTAAACACACAAATATATACAAGCAAACTATTAAATATAAATATACAAATATTACAGAATATACACTAATCTAAATTACACTAATCCTATGGGTTAGATCTAATCTAATGTTAAAAACCAAAATATCAAATAAAAATCAAGATTAATTTTCACTCCCCGGCAGCGGCGTCAAAAACTTGATGTGTTGTCGTTGTATGGTATATTTAAGATGATTTAAGTTTTAAATTTATATTTTGTCGACTAAACCAAAAACAACACTTAACGCCAGTAGTACCCGATCGTAGTAATTCGTGGTAAGTAGTAAGTCGAAACACTTGAAGCGAGGTTAAATCTATCAATTTAATTAATATCTTGGTTATCTAATCTATGTTAATTCTATTCTATTCTAAACCTATGTTAAACCTATTTTAGTCTAAATCCTAATTCTAACAGGAAAAGGGGGGATTTTAGCCTGAGAGACTGACACAGTTTGGTTGATGTCTATAATCATTTCAAGGCACTTTTACCCACGCAAGCTAATTAACAAAAGATAAAAGAGAGGTCAAACCTTATATAAGAAAACTGTATTAACCATTATTAATCCGATTAGAATGTTGGTTTGTTTATTTAGTGCAATGATTTCTTCTCTCGGGGTGGCATATCATTCTTAAGACTTAGGCATTACATAATCCTAAGACCTAGACACAATAATTCAATCACAATTAAAGCATCCGCATAAAGCATCCTTATTTGTTGATTATAAACTATCTTAAGGATTAAAGCAATGGTGATCTTGTTAAATCCTAGCTCATAGAGACTTTACCCACTTACCACTTAATGGCTATTTATACACTAGTAGTCCACTTGTTTAACTATCCAATGGAATTAGAATGTTACTTGATGAATTATCTAGGTCACCTGCTAGTCAACACGATTAATAAACCATTGGCAATATCCAATTAACTAGTTAAGCCCGAAGCGTATCCTAGACACAGATTTAGAAGGACAATATGTGTGATCCTATTATTCTAGATGTATAAATTACTATATGGAGAGCTATCCCAGACTCTAGATCTACTTGGTCCGTATCACTAGATCCAGTTGAATGATAGGTCGCATACAAAAGCACGTAAAAAAGTATAAATTGATAAACATAAACAAGCATTCAATGATAAATCAAGAAATCAAGACAAACAAATACCAAACATTCAGATCTTCATAATAATGGCTAATACCTGAAGGTATTAGCCTTCAAACATCATAATAAATACAAGAGCAATTATTTAGCCAAGGTAAACTAACCGAGTTAACGAATGATACCAAAAACTGAACGATTACTAAAGTATATGGAATTACACGATGTCTCCTATTGAATTGATAACGTTGCTCGACATCTTCTGCTCTTTTTCTCCTCTGAAAATCAACTTTTATGGTTTATGTATCGAGAATATGATTTAGCACACTTAAAACTTGTTTTTGAGTTTTTTATTTATAAGGTCTGGAAGTCGGTTCAACACGGCGTATGGCGTGATACGCCGTATCGGTGATTTCTTAGAGTATGGACCACACTTGATATCTTCCAGAATATTATATTGATTCCATATTTCCAATACGGCGTATTGGTCTTCTGGACACAGCGTATTGAGCTTTATTCCTAGTGGTCTTTGGTGAGTGCAGGCATAGATACGCCGTATCTTCCTTGATGGATACGGCGTATTGGTCTTCAGAATAGTAATCTTCAAAATATCTTCATTTAAGCTCCAAAATGCGCGCCTTTTGTTAACTCTCACCAAGTACTCCATAATTACTGCAATTTTCAAATATAAACGATTAAGTAACAATTCTTTGCAATAACTATACAAAATGGGTTAATAACATGGGATAAATGATGCTATAAAATAAACGTTATTTGATGTCATAAATTATGCACAATTAAAAAACTTAAACAAACATAATCTATCAGTTTTCGAAACATAGCATGCATTGTTTTTGGTTATGGGAGTGTTTGGGATTACATACTTTATAATTGCTTATTTGCTCATTTATGGAAATACACCTTGAAAAAATAAGCGTACAAAACTCATAAATAGACCGTAAAACCAAACCAATGTCATGTATCCAAACCCATTATCTCCATCCAGGGAACTCGTAAATTTATTTGTTGTTGTAGTGCCAATTTCACAACAGACTCCAAACATCCCCCAAGTTATTAGGCTTACATTGTATACCAAAGAAATGAAGAATTACGTGAATTGACTTCGGATACACTTTCACACAGCCCTTGATTTGTTTTCCCAAATAGAAGGGTATATCAAAGTTACCATCGGACGGTGGAAACATCATGATTAAACCGGCTATCTAAAGAGCTTATGTTGCTGAGCCTACCAAAGGTATTTCACCAACACGTTAACGCCCACCAATTGTGAACAGTGGTGGATTCACTGGGTATGCACCTGCAACACCATTCAAAATAAAAACAGACACATTACAAACAGCCTTTTTCAAACTTTTGTTTCCAAGTGACTTAACCACTATATATTCACTTCAAACTCATTCTACACATGTACATGTAACTATTTTATGGTGCTGAGTGGTGACAAAGATTGTATGGTGCTTCCGATCCAATAAAGCCTTACCTTCATCCTCGAGCCTTAATGTCTTTACCAAGTACTTAATAATCAGTTAAGTATAACATTTTCACAAAAAAAACATGCCTTTAAAAATTATAAAATTTTCAATTAACTAAAGTTTATTAACTTAAACTAAAAAGCCATAAACTCAGACCTTATCAGCTTTTCTAAGAATTACAGGTGGTACTCAACATATGTGGTTCTGCTTTCGCTTTCTTTTTAGCCTATTCCTACGACCCTTCACTTCCATATTTTGCCTCCTCGACTGCGTGCCACGTAAGAAGAAAACCCTAAGATTCAAACGTGCCACGTAAGAAGAAAACCCTAAGATTCAAACCCGCATAATTAAACATAATTAAATCCAAAACTACCAAATTCCAACTTAATGAAACACCAATTGAGCAAAATCTAAAAAATCAAAAATAAAAAACAATAAACCCAAATTAATATTCAAAACTTCAAAAATTTAAAACTGAAATTAATGGCACATCTTACCTTCTCCATCTGTTAAACGACATGTAGAAATTATGTTGTTTCGGATCTTGTATTTTTAAGTGTGTAGATTTCTCCAGAACCTGAGAAGAGAAAGCGGTGAGGTTTGATAAGATGATCATGTGTTTATATGATGTTCTGCATTTATTAAAGGATAACCTCAGGAACTTTTGATATGCCTGGACAATAGTAACTGCACATTCAAGGGCTTAAAACCGCATAACTCTTCACCTTCTTCGGATTAATACTCAAACCTGCATTAATTGTGATACTTACTAACTGCATTCATGGGCCTATAACCGCAACCCACTGCATACTTAGCTTTACAAATCAAAGTGAATACATTTATGGTTTGTTATAAAAGATACCTCCCCAAAAAATTAAGGGATTGTATCTTTTATAAAAACGAGGCATGCAGACCCGTGCGATGTATACGGGTTGTATCTAATTGTTGATTGCATATGGTCTCTACGAGCTAGGGAGGTGTAAGTATGGTGGTGCATGTAATTGAGTTCTTTGACATCAGTGTGAGTATTAGTCTATTAAAAAATCTACAATCAAACAAAGAAATGCGTACTCAA
>BQNB010126327.1:0-19619 GCA_026074375.1 Tanacetum coccineum
AAAGATATCAATCATAGTTTGAATAATGAATTGATATATTCTCGAAATCTTTCTTGACCCTCACGAACACTCATTTAAATAGTGTGTTCCATTAATCCAAAAATTAGTTGTAAGGTGAGGTTGATGAATAATGATAAGTTAATTTTATATTCCAAGATTGTCGTAAATTTTACTTGTGCGAAAAAAATATTTGTTGTTATGTATAATATACATAGTTTTTGACATTTTATGAGTATATATATGAGTTTTCTAACAATTTTTATAGAACACACATATTTTGTAAAATACTATATGTTTTTAGAAAAATATAATTATGTGTGTATGTTAGAACCATGCAAGCATAAGCATTTTCTTTTTCTTAGTTACTGATGTATTAATACAATCTTTTCTTTTGTTTAACCAACCCAATGTCAAACAAAGCAAGTTGCTAAAAATATTTAAACGTGTTGTTGAAAATACATTAAATCGTTGGGAATATTTAGGTGACGAGTTTTAACATATTTAATAATATACTTGATAAGTTATTGAACTTTTATTCATAAGTATATTCCCATACTCGAAAAGATTTACAAGATGTTTATGTGACATTTGTAAATTAAGTGATCTATGCCTATATGCAATGCAAGAGCATTTTCGTAATCTTAATGCAAGAAATCTAGCATAAGTTCTAGTTAGACATAATTCAAAAAACTAGCTACAAACGAATAGTGTACATGGCACATGTGCTTAGATATTCAATTAGCTCAATTAGAAATAGCAACAATCATTTAATAATCTCTATTAACAAACTTAAGACACAAATAAGTGCATATAATCACATAGCATAACACATAAAAGTACTTGTCATCGTTTTGTGTATTAGATACAACAACGTATACATAGCTCGGTTTTATTTGAAAATAAAATACTTTCCTCCCCATTTCAAAAATAAAGTTTAATATTTTTGAAAAGTTAATTACACTATTTTTCAAAGATATATCGTATAACACCCCATGTTTTAGGGTCATTTACGACGTCAATAAATTCACTATTTATTTTTAGTGTTTTACGCGGTTGCTTTTAATTCCAAGTATTAAGTTAAATCGCGTAAGCTAAAAATGGTCATTTAACGTAAACGGGCACCAAACGAATTAAAGTTTACGTCAAACACGCATTACATTATTTTTGTGAAAGTAATAATCTACTTTTTATATTTTATTTTTATTGGTTACGTAAAACATTTACGTTTCACGATAAAATACATTTAGGCATACCCAGAACCACCAAAACTTTTCTACGCTTCAACAAATACCCATTTTTATACCCAATACCTAAGGTTTTATAAAAATGCACCCATATTACTCACCCTAGTCAAATTTTACACAACAAGAACTAACTAAAACCTATACATTACAAGTAATTACCTTATGTTTAAATTTACATCATTTAGCTTCAAGTAACATATTATACCTTGCAAAATATAAAAAAATCACTTGTACTCCCCCTCCCCCTTGATTTGGTGGGATAATACCCACCTAAGGGAACCAAGAGCTCATAAACATCACCAACTTGATTTGTACAACTCCTACCTCATTAAACCTAAGGCCATGACCAAGATTTTGACCAAGAATTTCCCTAAAACCCTCCTTGTGTCTTGGACTTTTACATGAGCTCTTTGACTAGTCCATGAGATATATAAGACTCATACTTGAATACATAAACACATACACTCTTTCCTTAGCAAAATTTTCACTCATTCTCTCTTGCTTACTTCCCCAAACCCACGGCTCAAATAAAACACACACCAAATCCATACAAAATTTTACTTACAACATTTACACACATTCCTACATCATATCTAAGACATACTAAGATGGTTTGAAGGTTTGGTTAAGCCTTTACAAGTGTTAAGCAAGAAAAAGGAGGATTAGGGTTTCAATTTGGTTTTAGGGTTTTCAAGTGTGCAAGCTAGGGTTTATAATCTAAACAAGGGTTTAGATTGTGTTGGTGATTATCATACATCATACTAAGGTTAACTAAAACTCTTTATGTCTTTACATTTATCATTTTATGGGTATATATGTTCTATTTAGCGAAATCACCATTTATGATACTTTTAAACATGTAAAAGGAATTTTTACTTGTGATCATTATTTTGTACACTTTTATTTATGTTATATGGATGCTAATATGATGTTATAATGGAAGTATAAGTCTTGTACAATCTTGGTTTATGTATAAAAAGTTCATAAATAAACTAGTAATTAAAGTATACTTATGAAAGTTCATAGATAAGCAAGTGTGTACACAAATGAATCTTGTGATTTCTTGGACATTTTTGGACAACTATGGACTTACGGACCCTAGGAAGGTAATACATGTGATAAATGGTGTTGAAATGGAATTGTAACAAGATGGTTAAGCTAAAAAGTACAAAATCAAGTTTAAAACATGTTTTTAACACAAACCTCCAAACTTTCTGTTTTAATTCGACATATGACCTGTTCATTTTATATTTTTATAAAATAGTACGTCTCATGACGATTCCAAAAAGGTAAGAAACTCGAAAAACGGATTAATAACGAAAAAGATACGTAATTTACAAGTTATACGTTAATTAAACGCGTTATAAAAGAAATTTTATAAAAACAATTTATAAAATACTACTGATATGTAAGGTTTATTATTTTTCTCAGATCACACATATTTTTAGGATTCCAAAATGATAAGAATCGTAATTTTTCAATTAATAACGAAGGAGTTATGAATTACGCGAGTTTATATACTTCAATGTATAAAAATACTTTTATAAAAACAATTTTATAAAAGTTACTGTTCATCTCAGATTTATACATTTTGAAAACAACATTAATATGATAGAACTTTTAATAACAAAGACGTACTCGAAAGAATCGCTAAAAACGGAGCTATAACGAATAAAATACGACATTTACGGGTTTTACGACAACTAAAACTATAAAAATAACTTTATAACTGGTGTGAACAGTAAAAAGTACTGTTCACCAGTAGGTCAAAAATATGAAAATGTAATATTTTGATAACTCGTCTTAATACGAAAGCGTGGACATGAGAAACGTAAGAAACGGGTTTAAAACGAAGAAATTGCGTCGTTTTTACTATCAACGTTTTAACTTTATTAACACGATTTCGCTAAAACGATTAGATGGTGATTAGCTATATAGAATTATATATGGTAGTAGTTACCCAATGTGATTAGTACTTATACGACCTATATTGGATTAGGTTGCACTCGATCATTACCGTGACGCATTTTCTGTGATATACTTGATATACGCTCACTCAAGGGTGAGTCTATTAGCCATGTTGTTCTTATTTTCAACTTTTTTTGGGGGGTGAATACAATGCTCGTTTCAAACTTGTTTACATATTTGTACTTCGTTTACTCAAACTTGAATAATACTCGTTTACATTGCCCAGTTTATCTTATATATCGATTGCATTTACTTTTTAATACTTTGTAAGTTCATAGCCCCACGTTTTACATGATTTTGTTTTACAAGCTTTTAGGGTGAGAGCATGCTTTGCTTTACAATTGGACGCAAGTAACTTTGCAATACTTACTGCTTTAGATATTGTATACCATGCAATACTTATTGTTTTGGATATTGTATACAATGCAATACTTACTGTTTTGGGATATTGTGTAACATGCAATACTTACTGGTTTTGGAATTTGTTTTTACCATGCAATACTTACTTATTTTGAATATTGGATACCTGCAATATTACTGTTGTGGATATTTTAGACCATGCATATACACACTCTAATCTATTGCGGTCCTATCTTCATACGACAATGTTCAAAACTCATGAATTTCACCATCATTTTTGTTGACGTTTTAAAGATGTTTTCGCAGGAGACAATGAGTGTAAAAGACAAGGGATATATTGGTGGTCGTTCTTTTGGTAAGTTCCATTTGCATTAAGATTTGGTTGCATTACATTTTGGTGGATCAATTTATTATGAAATGGATTCTTGGTATAAATTTACAATGAACAAGTTAAAAGCTTCAGCTTTTGTAACAAACATTTTGATATAATATACAAATGTATCAGTTTTAACGACAACTTTTAAAAGTTGTTCTTATATATATCTTTGTTCTGTTGTTTTATGAAGTATCGCTCCTAACCCATATTCCGGTGCGGTAATGGGAACGAGCAGTACTAACTTCTTATATTGGCAGTAGTAATCAATTACTGGCAGTACTAATAAAAATATACTAGCATCACTCATGAATGTGATCCAATTGCGTTTCTACCAGCCCACAATAATATATAAGAAGTACCAAACCCAAATCTTATCCACGATAAGATATAGGCCAAATAAGAACCACCGTGTAATATATAGCAGTTAGGGCATCATCACTTAACCATTTTTCCATATGCAAAAACCATCGATCCATATAGATGAACGAACAAAACAGTGATCGACGATAACCAAACCAAATTAAACAATAAACCCATAGTGTTAGGGTTTCACACATGACGAACCTAATAATGATGATGATCTAAATATATATTTGAAGAGATCCAAACCCATCATCATCAGTTGTTTACACCAAGAAACCCTTATAGAAAATAATCACAACTCTTAACAATCGTATTGCATACCCAAAAACAGGTAGAGAGGACGATTTTAAACACTGTTACAGCAACTTAACTTCCAAACCCTAGAAAACTTTTACCATAAACAATTTCTTGAAAATTAGAGTTTTAGGGTTTCTTCAAAAACCTTGTAGATCCTAGATCAAGAGCCACCAGGCTCTGATACCAATTGTGAAGATTAAAGAATCGTTGTAATCTCAGATTGTTTAGATCTATATCTAGGATGAATAACAATGATAATAAAATGCAGCGGAATAAGAACAAATCAATGTTACTCTAACAAGGTTTAATCATTATCTTCTATGATACGTGACTACTACAAGCCCCAATTCTAGGTGATCAATTCTAGAACGTGTTATCTAAACTATAACAAGGAATCAAAGATCCTTGAGGCTTAAATACTAAACCTAGGCGTCTCCTTAGAGAACTTGTCTTATCAACTCAAATATAATTCCCAACATGACCTAAGCTTTCCTGGGAATAACTTTAAGCAAACACGATCTCCTTGGTTAAACTCCTTTTTCACCACATCTTGAACCTTTGGATTCGTTATTCGTTGTGGTTGCACCACTGTTTTGTACTCATCTACCAAAAGAATTTTGTGGGTGCAATAGGAAGGATTTATACCTTTTATATCATATGCAATTGCTTCTTTGTTCGCCTTCAACACTTTAATAAGCTTTTCTTTCTCATTTCTTGTTAAATCAGATGATATAATAATAGGTAGCTTTGATTCGCTTTTGAGAAAAGCATATTCCAAATGTGGTAGGAGGTCCTTGAACTCAAGAACCAGAGGCTCATCAAAAGACGCCTTCTATTTCCCTCCTGTACCATTTTTAATCTTTTCTTCCTCTTTTGACCTTGAAGATGGATCATTCCCTATCGCGTATGCTAGTTCTTCAAGAACCTCTTCATTAGTCATGTTCATATCCTCTCCTCAAATTAAATTTGTGTCAAACAAGTATTTTCAAAGATTTATTGAATATTCTCTCCAACAAGAGGTTCAATTGTATTGATGTAATTAAGAGTGTCGTCTTGCTTAGGAGAATATTTGATGGATTTGTCAATATAAAAGATAACCTCTTCATTATCTACCTGTAGAGTCATTTTCTTCTCATAAACATCTACTAAACAACGAGAGGTGGACAAGAATGGTCAGCCTAGGGTGAGTGAATCTTTGCTATATTCATCCATGTCTAATATGACGAAATCCACATGAAACACAAATCGGTCAACCTTAACCAACATGTTCTCCATGATTCCTTACGGATATTTAATTGACCTATCTGCGAGTTGAATGGTCATACATGTCGGTTTTGGTTCACTAAGACCAAGCTTGGCATACATTAAGTAAGGTAATAAATTGATGTTAGCTCCTAAGTCTGCCAAATCAATTTGCACACTTAAGTTTCTGATTAGGCATGGGATGGTGAAACTTACAGGATCAGACATTCTCTTTGGTAATTTTCCTTCCAAAATGGCAGAGCATTCCTCACTCATTATGACAGTAGACAAGTCCTCTAACTTCTTTTTATTAGTTAGGATGTCCTCTAAGAATTTAGCATATTTTGGAATTTGTGAAAGGGCCTCAACAAATGGCAAGTTGATATGCAATTGCTTGAATAAGTCGAGGAACTTACCATACTATTCTGCCTTCTTTTCTTTCTTGTATCGTCCAGGATATGGAAGAGTTGGTTCATACGGTTTAAGAGGAGTTTTTACACGTGTAGTGCTTGGAGAGCTTTGGGATTTCACCTTGTCATTTTCCTCTTGCTTTACTGGTTTGACAACATTTTCATTAAATGGGAAAGGAGGATCAGTAGTTTTCTTACCACTTCTGGTTGTAATAGCATTCACATGTGCATTCAGATTAGTTTCCTTGTTACTTTGCAAGCTTCCTGGTTGCCTTTGAGATAGCAACTTTGAAAGTTAACCTACTTGGGTTTTCAATATATTAATCAAGGCTTGTTGATCATTCATAATATCATTTTATCTAGCGATGTATTGAATCATCAATTCTTTGAAATTGGTCTTCTTATCGACATGCTGTTGTTGAGGTTGTTGGAATGGTGTGTGGTTGGCCTGGTAGAATCCTGGAGGACCTTGATTGTATGAGGTGTTACCATTCGACCCACCAGCTTAAAAATTTCCTTGTCTTTGGTTCACCCAACAGGCATCCTCAGATGAGCTCACTGGTTTGTCATCATAATCCTTTGTCAAATGAGGACCACCACAACTCTCACAACCTACCAGCATTGCAACGACAGTAGCATTCAACTTATCAAACTTCTTATTAAACATAGCCAGCCATCTGATAGTCAAGGCGACTAATTTTCACTCACTCCATCAGCGTTCAAACAACTATTTGAAGTAGCTCTCTACTCACAATCCATCTTGTGGTGCATACCACCATGCGTAGTACCGCAATGTCTCAAATCAATTATAAGCTTTGTTGGGAGTCCTTATGGCATGATTCGTTCTCCATTCAGTTAACAATCGTGTTTTGTAACGATTTATCGATACCCTTTATAACAAGTTTGCACGATCTTATGCTTACTGAACCAAGTTGAGTACATTGACGAAGATACTTCTTCTCGTTCCCAAGCCTCATAAAGTGTTCACCCGGTCAATTGAAAACAAAATTAGTGGATTCACAAAGCATCTTTTCTGATAAAAGCGGGTGGAAAGAACGGGCTAATAATCGCTCTTAAAGCATTGGTCCATGTATTTGATTGGAACCTGGTGCATTTTGACCTTGAGCCATTCTTTATCAGTGCCCGTAAGAGTGAATTGGAATACGCGAAGCTTAATTTGCGTCTCCACGACATCCTTGAATTTTAAAAAACGGGCTCACAAATTCCTAAGAATGTGTCAATGTGATCGTTCACATCTTCTCCTAAAGCGCCACTGAATTGGCATTAATTAAGGATCATGTGTGAAGAAGTGACCCTTAAATTCGAAAGTATGTCGACCGGATGCAGAACGAGTGATTGCAGAACTCGCCACTGTGTTCAGATGTTTTGGACAAAATGTCCATGAGCGTTGCGTCATCGACTCCCATCTCTTCCTCCTTTTTTGTTTGAAATTCATATTCTAATGCGACTCCAAAATTCGAAAACCTGTTTCGAGGTTCCTATCGGATTCAACTACTCGGCTCTAACTTATTTAGTGTGCGAAACAGACTAGTTCGGTGAAAGGCTCGTTCAGGATTGGAAAGTGGTGATATGATTTTAGACGGATTTTTTCTGCTCATCCACTACACAAATGTGCAAGAATGACGAGAAACAAGTGGATATGAAAAAGAAAGTTACACATAAAAAACTTACTATAATGAAAGGTGAATAAAAACAACTTTCAAAGTAATAAATTCCAAAGAAAGGATCGATTAACTAACAACTTAATCTATAACGTAAAATGAATACACCATCCTCGACAACGGCGCCACAAAATTTGATGTGTATTTTTGAGTTATATAATTTATATCTAGATTTTAGCGGAATGATAAACTAATACACACGTAGGCAAGTGCACCTATCGTATGCTAGTATAGCAATGGTAAGAACTGAGAGTCGTATCCTAAGACGGTATGATTAATTCAATTTATAAATCTTGAATGCTAGTTAAACTAATTAACAGTTAAAACTAAAAGGGGGGAGTTGTTTTGCTTATAAGATAAAGTATAAGCTACATGAAATAGATTTAAAAACTAAATAACAAATAAAAGCGACGAAAGAGATGGAGTTGTAAATAATTGATGAAAAATGTATTCACTTAAACTCGATCCCCCCTAGACTTTAGATAACGATTTGATTAAGCATAAGATATGATTAAATTATATGGTGATTTCTAATGTAGAAAAGACTCATCCGTCGACTTGTCTAAACCTACAACTATTGGAAAGCTAATTTGAATGTCTTTGCGACAACCACCTCAAGTCATGCATTAAGCATATTCAACTGATTAATGAGATTCAATGGAATGTGCTTTGGGTGAAAAACATATAATGATAAAAATAGTTTTCACTACTTGCAATCATGCATACATGTTTAATTTAGATGAATTAATGTCTCTAATCCTATTACTATGTCTAATCTCAAGCCTTAATTATTTGATTGCTCAAATGATCAAGAATCAATATAATACACATACGGATTGTCATCATAATATGCATACAATACCCACGAAAAGAAACAATGAGATTATCATAATCAAACATATATGGTTCTTTATTAAACTCAATAATCATCCATATAACCACTAATTAAATTATCAAAAACATGTTATCTATCACCTAGGGTTCATTTAGTCTAAGAAAATACTATATATTTAGCCGAGCATGACAAAAAGATCAAACATATCAAAGATTAAACAAAGATTCGACATGATATTAAAAATAAAAAAAGTTCAAACCCCGTATTCTTATTTCTTACGTCTACTGCTATTTAGAATTGTTCGCCTCTCCAACGAATTGTGTCTACCAATTATCTTTTTGTAGTCTGCTCTTGTTACTTCCTTTTTTCTTGTGTTGGCTGCTATTCTTGTATCCAATTCGTCTCCTCTTTTCTTTTCTTGTGAAATAATATACAGGGATAAACCCTTTTGTTTTATTGTCGTCCAAGTTGTAGTGCAAGGGCCTTGGCTTCTTTTTTTCTTTGCTAAACTTCCAAACCAGCCCAAAGTAGATGCATTAGGCCTTTTTTTTCTTCTTATCTTATTTGCTTGTAAATAAGAACAATAAAAGCCCAAAATATAATTTGTGTCACGAACTGACTTTTGTAGCAGATTAAATCGCCATTTAAATTTATACATTTGGGTATTTCATCTCGTAAAAGTAAAGATACCTCTTTTCTATTTTTGTGGCCTTTTTAATCACCTAAAACGGAGCTCGAACGAAGAAGGTTATGACCAAAACATTACAACACGTCTAAATCTTTCGCTCTTTAGTATTTTACTTTAATTCTTGTCACTCTCCGCGTCTTTTCAGTATTTGTTGCATATAAACAGTAAAATACACATTTAAGGCAATTTAGCATCATATCTAATCAAAACAAGATAAAAAGGAGCAATTATCGTGGACAATTGATAGTGAAAACATGTATAAAGAATGAGCTATCACCTTCTCCGCTTTGCCTGCCTGTAGTCAATTTGGTATGCCAAGTCTTCCCAAATCAACTCATGATAGTCTACATTCTTCCCGTAGAACATACCCACAAGATTGCAACTCTTGATTGACGTAGTCTGTCATTGCTTCATGTCTTCCCAGATAAGCTTTTGTTGATGATTGTTGCCAAGGTTCTCCATGGTTGATGCATGTGATCAACAAACATCCTAGCAAGATGATCCAATGGACCTTTTTATCCCAATTCAATGAGAAAGGTGATCAACTCTTCTTCAAATGGAGGAGCAACAAACTCTTCATTAGAGACTCTTAGACAAATATCAAGAATCTCTCTAAATAACTCAACATCTAATAAGAACTTCTTGTCAGCTAAACCAAACTCATAGAAAGGAGTTTTCTTGGTCTTCTTGATAGTGAACCAGAATTGCTGCATGTAGATCTCTAGCACATCAGCAGTGATAGTAAAAGCCTTGAAACATGGAGAAGCTTTGATGATGTCTAGAACAACTTGGAATGTTTCTTCCTTTTGAGGTACCGTAGTTTTAATCCTCATGTTTGTTGTACAGCTTAAGAAGAATCCAATACAGTTTACATATACAACAGATATATATTACTGATTTGATTGATTATCCTTGACGGTTTGATTGATTTAGATGAAGATTAAGATTAAGTTTCATGCAATTAAGTCCCTTTTAATACACTAAGTAAATTAAGTCAACCCTGGTAAATGGTCAAAGTCAACTATTAAAAGTCAACAGACTAGCCAAAGTCAACCTAGGTCAAACAATCAAACAGTGTTCGAAGGTCAAACCTAAGTCAAATAAGAAACTATGTCATGTTTTGCAGGATCCTATGACACTATCATGTTTCACAGGATTCTAACAAAAAATGGGCAGAGTTTCTTTTTATAAAAGTGACATATTTCGCATGTTTGTTACACATGTGACATATTTTGCACAATCATGTATTCATATGTTTTGCACAGTTATGGTAATACATATTTCCCACAATTACATTGATACATATTTTGCATAGTTAATTAACAACATGTTTTGGACGATTCATATAAACTTAACTTAGATTTTAACAATCTTACTCATACTAAATTCATTCACAATCAACACAGATCATTCAAAGGCATAGCAAAAATCAAGTTTATCAAGATTGAACAACATATGAGCTCTCTAAGTTATTTTCAAGCACAAGCAAATGGAGAACACTTATCATATGTAATATGAGGCATCTAGGAGACACAATAAGCATTCTTAGGAACCCAACTCAATTTGCCAACACATTAAACACAAAATGCATGCATTCTACATACCACATGAGCCATCTTCGCACCTAAGAACACCCTTACCAAGCTAATGATAAGCTAGGAGACTAAAGACATGTAACATGGGGTACAAGAAAGTATATATCACACAACTGATCATAAACCCACAACTATTCGAACAAGCATACATATTTCGCATAATTCTACCACAAAAAATCATTCCATCTCACAAATGTGTTAGAGATATCTAAAATTGTGTTAAGCGAGTCTTAATTACACCCTAATGAACAAAACCCCTCACTTTAATTAGACTTTAACACAACTTTTAGATTATGAACCCTAATGTCAGATTAAGGATTTTCAAATGAAGTAGTGTAATTTAAGCTAATAGCTTTTGAGAGAGTAATGTATAAAGGATTAGAAACAAGTTATTATTTACCTTGAAGCTTTAAAAACACCTTTTAATTTTGTGAAAGAATCATGTGGAATATGCAATAGGAGAGGGAAATGAGTTTTGAGTTTTAAAAATTATGAGAAATGTGTTTGTGTAATGAGTGTTAACCGGATATAGTTTTAAAATTGGCAGGAATTATTAAACATTAACACTAAGTCTAAATCACTTTTAGAAATGGCAAGCTTAGTCCCTTAAGTTACTAACTTAGAATTAAGTCTTGAATTTTGTCTTTTAGTCCTTAAAAGTTGACACAAATAACATCTCAAACCCTTGTGAGTTAAAATAACATTAACTCCCCTTTTATTGATGATCCGTTATTGTTAAAAACTTTTTCCATTTATTCCGTGATGACTTTTGAAAGATCATTTTTGAAAGAATTTACACATTTCTCCCCTCAAATAATGTCCCGTTTTCTAGTTAAAGAGCTGTAAACATTGTTTGAGTGATAGAAAATTCTTTTAAAATCTTTTCCTGATCAGAAATTGAGATGAGTAATTGTTTTAAAATTCAACACCAATAAAAACAAGATTTCTCTTATTTTTCAAAAATAAATGCACTGACACGTACACTTATTTGATAGAAATCCCAGGTTATGTATCAAAGTATACACAAGCCTTTGCATGATCATAAAATACATCATACCCGAGAAATTTAATACCCTTTGTGAGGTCAAGTTTTATTTTTAACGAAATACTTGCCTTTAAGATTAAAACCGGGTTGCAGTCTGAAATAACTACAAGCCAATGACATGTTTTGAAAACATTTAGAACTTATGCTCGAACTTTATTTACAGCTTCGTATCATTATTGAATGACATTTCTAAAACTGTAAATATTATCGATTTTTAGAAGACATGTCATGAAAAAAATATTTTTGTATTTTCTGATTTTTTTAATTTTCTATTTTCTTTTTATGGGTTTTATATTTTTCTATTTTCTTTTTCATAAAAAATCTATTCTAAAAAAATGGAAAATCTTTTGAGTTTTTATGTTTTATGTATATACATAGGATACAAGAAGAGAGTCCACCATTACTATTCTGATTCTTCTGCCTGTATTTTTGGTGTTTCAGGAGACATACTTTTATTTCCAAGCTTGTTGATAAGAAATTCAAGTCTGTCTCGTCCCAATGCCTTGGTAAAGATGTCTGCCAGCTGATATTCTGTTCTGACAAAGTATAGCTCAACCACCCTATTTTTCACTTGCTCTTTTATGAAATGGTATATGATGTCAATATGCTTGGATCTTGAATATTGGACGTTGTTACAGCATAGTACAATATCACTTTTATTATCGTAGTAAAGAGGAATTTTGATAAATCCAAGGCCATAGTCTGTCAGTTGTGACCTCATCCAAAGAATTTGAGCACAACATCCGGATAAGGCAATGTATTCAGCTTATGTACTGGATATAGAGGTGCTCTTCTATTTTTTAGACGACCAACTGACTAATCTGTCACTGATGTGTGCTTAAACACACATCATTTATAACCTAGAAAACATTATAAATCAGAATAATAACCATAAAATATGAGTAGTTATATTGAAAATATGTTTGTATTGTGTTATTATGTCTTGCAGGTACAAAGGATTGAAAATGAAGAAAAAACGGTAATTTCCGGGTGACTTTTGATGACATTTTCATGTTTATCAAGATTCAAACAAAGTCGTGAAAATTCCCCGAGCACTCCATTGGAAAGAGCACGAAATTATGATATGAGTCTAAATGGTTACCTTACTTACCTTTTTGAAGCATTCTTATTTTGAACCCCTCGAGACCTTATTATAAACCTGTTTGAAATAACAATGAACCAAGTCGGTCCCTATATTATCCCTTCAATAATAAAATTTTTGCATTAGTATATACGAAACTCTGCCTAGAGCAGATGGTTTTGTTAAAGGGGGATAATAACTCGACCGAGAGGTCTTGAGTTCGAATCCTACCTTGGCCTTGGGTGAGGTTTTTATACCGGGTGCCATGTGGCCCACTCAGGTGGTACCACGTGGCAACCCGATCCGACCAAACCTTGACCTGACCCGCTCTAGACCTGACCCGACCCGGCCAACCTACTGATCCGACCACCATTAGACCGTTGGTTGACACCGATGGGTCCGGCGGTGGTTTGCCGATTGGTCCCTCGTGGTTCATGATGGTCCCCCCAACCAACGTGGACCATCGTATGGCCACCGTATGACCGTCTTTAGCCCCCACCGTTTATGACTGGTTGGCTCGTGGCTGTGCGTACTCCGGTGACGGGTACCATGATAGTTTGACTGGCCACGTAGCACCACTCAGTGGAGGACACGTGGCGTTCTAAATCATAACCTTGCAAGTGTGACAGGTTTTTAGGTATACGAGGTGGGCGTCCATAGAGGTTGGTTCGAGGAGACTTGGAGATTGGTTCGGATATTGCCCTTGGTTGTCTGGATCCGAGATAAACCAAACCACAATGATCTCTTCTCGCTCACTTAGAAAATCTCACTGAGTGGGTTCTACTCTCATTGGTGGAGTTTGTGCAGTGGCATCCCTGGCCTTAGATTATTCCATGCCCAATCTTTGGCATTGGCGAAGCAATTATCAAGAATCTAAAAGTAACAACACCTCCATCCAAATTTTATCCATTCTATTCCCGTCGCATAGCTTTGTGTATCACTTATTGGCGCTTCAAACACACAGAAAAGCATCTCATTTTAAGAATTGGGAGTAGTGAAGTGAGCTAGACAGATCTCTAAAGTAGAGTAGTGTTAGATTGAGTGTAGTTTTAGGATAGAATTAGTTTTCTCTCAAAATAGTAGTAGTAGCTTATTTTAATGTTTAGCTTATTTTAATAATTATTGTAAAATCTTTTATAGCTTATTTAGTTTATTGTAATAAACTCTTTTAGCTTATTAATGAAGATGAAGATTATTGAAGATGTTTCTTGAGCTTATTCTTTTTCTAATCCTCTATTTTCATTTCTTTTCTTTTTAAGCTTACTTTGAGCTTATTGCTTAATAGCTTATTATCTCTTAATCAAATAAGCTCCTATAGCTTATTCGATTTGATTTTATGCTTATATATTCTAAAATAAGCCTAACTTATTTTTGATTTCTGTTGATCCCACTTTAATAGATCGAATTCCTTATGCTTGTTTACGGTTTAGTTATACTAGATAAATCTAACACAACTATAGTAAAAGCTTTGTTTGAATATATTCAAGATTATGCGGAATCTAATCTTTAATATTAAGAAGAATTATCAATGAAAAAGTAATTCAATGAACATACAATTCAACAAATAAGCTTCAATATTATTAATGATAACAATACGAATATTCTCAAAATATTAGGGTTACAAAGACCTTGAAGCTATGAATTATATGATTAAGATTAAAAAATTATATCAAACTCTATGCCCTAAGACCTCCTTTTATACACCAAGGAGTCCTACTCGGCTTACAATACTTTCCTAGGTATATAAAATCTTTTCTATAAATAACTAATACATATCAAGTAAGCAGTACTAACAAACAGTACTAACTTACACTAGCAGTACTAACTTAATACTAGTAGTACTAACTACATAGAATATTTTCTTGAGCAGTAGTAATTTTTCAGCAGCATTAACTACAAGCAGTCTTTGTACTAGCAGTAGTAACTTTCACTAGCAGCATTAACTTTTTTACCAGGAGTAGTAACTACTTAGTATATTTTCTTTTTAGTTCATGAGCAGCACTAACTTCATCAAAGCAGTATTAACATAAACTTTAGCAGCAATAATTCTAACAGAATCAACAAGGAGGATGCTTCCAAATGCTCCTCAACACCAGTTTCTTCATTTAAAGCTTCATCAACACCAGGAGGATGCTTCCAAATGCTTCTTTACTTCCTAAGCTGTTTTATGATGAGTTTAAGAAGCTGATAAGCCATTTTACTTTCATAATCAATATTAAGCTTCTTTTCCAACATCATTGAAAGTGTAAGTGGTGCAAGGGGATATTTCTTCTCTACCAACATGTAAATCTGCATATGTTGCATCCTCAAGGAATGTGCTCCGCAGGAGTCATACAGCTTCCAATCCAACACTTTGTATGCTTGTTGATTCCTCCATACTGTATCTTCTACATGTGGTTCAACTATTATTTTCAAATCACCCCATAACAACAAATCTAAGTCTTCCACTGGCTTTGTTGACTCAAATTTAGCTTTTACCAACTTGTATAAATCTTTCAAATCTTCACTGTTAAATTTTTTAAGCATTTGACTAAAGAACATGTACATTTGAGACTTTCCATCAACTCTCATTATTTGATAATAGCTTTTTCTTCCTTCTTTATAAATCTTCCAGCCAACAATACTTGGAGACTTAACAGCTAAAGGTATAGCATAAATTGCTACTTCTTCTTCATCTGGAATAATTTTCATTAACTGTTTAAGCTCTACTGTTTTTTTGTCATCTTCTACTTTTTGCTTCTTTGTATTCTCTTATATCAGCTCTGTTCCTGCTCTCTTTTCTTTGCCTTCCACCAGCTCTGTTCTAAAGTCTTCAAATGTATTTACCCTCTTGATAGCTCTGTCAAACATCTCTTGAATGAAATCAAACCTTTTTGACTTCAAATCTTTGATCTTGTATCCTTCCATGTTCTATAGGTAAGTACACATTATCTTTCTCTGTTGAGCTTTTATTGGTGGTTTTTTCTTTTCTCTTATGCTCTTTTAGCTGCAAAATGCTTTCTTCTTTTCTCTAAGAGTTCTTGAAATAATGTAGCCTTTTCTGCATCAGACAACTCTTTTTGTTCTTATGCTTGCAATCTTTTAGCCAATTGATGATCAACATCAATCTTTGCTTGAATATCATCCCATTCTTCAATCAAAGCAATATTGGCTTCTTTTTCTTTTTTAGCTTTCTCTCTTGCAAGTCCTTCTTCTTCCTCAAATTTAGCTTGTAACTTTAAAGCAGTTTCTTCATCAAAACTAATTTGATCTTTCTTCTTCATAGGCTTTACAGGTTCTTCTATCATTATTCCTTTACCCTTGTCTTGTGATTCTTATGAAGAAATTATTGTTGTTGTTGTAGATTTACCTGGCTCTTGAAAAACAATCCCTTTCACCTTGGGTTTTGAAGTTTTTAATGCTTCATGTGCTTGAGCCAAAGTAATTTCTTTAGTAGTTATTGTAACAGTTGTTGCAGCAGTACTAACTTGAACAACATCAACTACTTCTTCATCAACATTTCATTTTGCCCTGTAACTCCTCACCATTTAAAGCATCAACTACTTCTTCAACAACATTTTCATTTTGCCCTGCAACAAACACCTCCTCACCATTTAAAGCATCCACATCAAACATCTTTTTGTCAGCATCATCTTGAACACTAACTAGGGTAATTTCTTCATCTGCATCAAGCAAGCAGAAAGTAGTAAGAAGAGACCAAGAGCAGAACATGATGAAGAAAGTGTCAAGAAGCAGAAACTAGAGGATGAGGCTGAAAGAGAAGAGCTTAGAGCATGTTTGGATATAGTTCCAGGGGATGATATTGCTATGGATTTTGAATCTTTGGCTATCAAATATCCAATAATTGACTGGAAGACACACATTCTGACAGAGAACATGATGTATTATCAAATCATCAGAGCAGATGGAAGTTCTAAGAATTACAAAATATTCAGTGGAATGCTTGATGACTTTGACAGACAAGATGTGATAGATCTTTACAGGCTGGTAAAAGAAAGGTATGAGACAACAAGCCCAGAAGGATATGACTTGTTGCTTTGGGGAGATCTGAAGACTTTATTTGAGCCTAGTGAAGAAGATGAAATATGGAAGAATCAACAGGACTACAACTTGATAAGCTGGAGATTATTTGACTCATGTGGAGTTCATGTATTGTTGATGGATACTGGAATTGCTATTCACATGATGGTAGAAAATACATATCCTCTTACACAGGAAATGCTTTCAAGGATGTTAAATAGAAGACTAGAGGTTGATCATGAAAGTGAAATGGCATTTGAGCTTCTCAGGTTTACAAGATCACAACTTCAGAAGTAGAAGAGTGTTTGGATACATCCTCCTAGTGATCAAGATGCTGGTAATGAAGAAACTTGATGATTAACAAGGTGAATATCAAGTTTAGGGGAGGATTGTTGGGAATTAAAGGCTTTTGAAGTTACTACTGTTAGTTTTGGAAGTTAATGTTGCTGGTTCAAGTTTGTGCTGCTGCTGAAGATTAGAGAAAATAGTCTAAGTCATTAGTACTGTTAGTATTATAGTTAGTGCTGCCAGTACAAAATGTTAGTACTGTTAGTTTATTAGTACTGTTAGTTATAATAGTTAGTATTGTTAGTTATAATAGTTAGTACTGCTTATGTGATATGCATGAGATATATTAGGAATAGATATGCATGATCATGTAATGCGTTTTGTAAGCCCATTAGGGTTTCCTTGGTGTATAAAAGGAACCCTAAGGCATAGATCTAGATATCAGTTTTCATATTAGTATTCATAGTTTGCATAGCAATCATAGTTAGTATTCATAGCTATTTTGTAACTCAAAATAGTATTCAATATATTAAAAGTTTAGTAAAGATCTTGTTTTTACTGTTTCATTGTTCTTCTTAGTATTGCAAACTAGATTCTACATAGTTTGTGATATTCTCAATCTTAGTTTCTACTATAGTTGTTGGATCTATCCAAGATAACTAAGCTTTAACAAGCTAAGTAAGATCTATCAAGAAGGGATCAACAAGTGGTATCAGAGCAGGTTGAGAAACTCTGAATAAGAAGAACACTATATCTACACAAGATCTCATAATCAAAGAGAAGATGGAATCACAATTAGAAACTACCCAAACAATGTCTGCACTAAAACTTCCAGTACTCAAAACTGGAGACTATGATCTTTGGAGCATGAGAATGGAGCAATATCTTACTCACACTAATTATGCTCTTTGGGAGGTTATTGTGAATGGTGATACACCTGCTATTGCATCAGCTAGTGCTGGTACTAAAGGTCATATTCCTCCTAAAACTGCTGAACAAAAGCTAGCAAGAAAGAATGAATTGAAAGCAAAAAAGCACTCTGTTGTTGGCCATTCCTGATGAGCATCTATTAAAGTTTCATAGAATTAAGGATGCAAAGACCTTATGGGAAGCAATCAAGGCCAGTTTTGGAGGCAATAAAGAATCAAAGAAAATGCAGAAGACCATTCTGAAGCAGCAATATGATAATTTTACTACATCAAGATCTGAAGGACTGGATAAAACCTATGATAGGTTTCAGAAACTCATTAGCCAATTGGAAATTCATGGTGAAGTTATCTCTCAGGAAGATGAAAATCTAAAGTTGCTAAGAAGTCTACCATCAGCTTGGAACAATATTGCTTGAATTATGAGAAACAAATCTAATCTAGACACTTTGAGCATGGATGATTTGTACAACAATTTGAAGGTATATGAAACTCAGATTAAAAGCCAATCAAGCTCAAGCTCAAACTCTCAGAATGTGGCTTTTGTATCTTTAGAAAACACTAGCAGTACTAATGAAGCAATTAATACTGCTCATGAAGTTTCTACTGCTAGTTCACAGGGACAAGCTTCTTCCTCAACTTATGCTGATGATATCATGTTTTCTTTCTTTGCTAATCAATCTAATAGTCTACAATTAGACAATGAAGATTTAGAGCAAATTGATATTGATGATCTTGAATAGATGGATCTCAAATGGCAGGTGGCCATGCTTACCATGAGGGTGAAGAGATTCTTAAAGAAGACAGGAAGGAATCTGAATTTTAATGGCAAAGAATATGTTGGCTTTGATAAGACAAAGGTTGAATGTTACAATTGCCACATGAGACGTCACTTTGCTAGAGAATACAGGACACCAAGGAATTAGGGGAATAGAAATGGAGATGCTCCAAGAAGGATTGTACTAGTGGATACTCCTGCAAATGCCTTGGTTGTTCAAGATGGGATAGGTGGTTTTGATTGGAGCTTTCAGGTTGAAAAAGGCATCACAAACTTTGCTCTAATGGCCTATACATCCCAAGGTTCATCAAGTTCATCAAATTCAGACTCTGAGGTACATACATGCTCTAAAGATTGCTTAAAATCATATGAAACTCTTCAAATACAGTATGATCAACAATGTGAAGCTCTTAAAAAATCT
>BQNB010126328.1:8905-19619 GCA_026074375.1 Tanacetum coccineum
ATCATACTTAAGGTATTCTAAGAAGAATTGAAGGGTTGGTTAAGCTTTGAAAGGGTTTTAACAAGATATTGCAAGATTAGGGTTTTTGGTTGAAATTAGGGTTTTCACCTTATATTTTCAAGCCAAGGTTGTTAATCACAAGGGTGTGATTGTTATTCTTTTCTCTACTCATCCACACAAGGTTATTTAAAAGCTTAATCATTTCATAACTAAGATTTTATGTGTTCATATGTTATATTTAGCTAAATCACCATTTGGGGTACTTTTGAATATGTAAAATGGATATTTACTCACATGGGTGATAATATGATGTTAAAAGGGATGTATAAGTGTTTTAACATGTTGTTTAAGTATAAACATGCATATGTACAAATTAGGGTTTCTAATGTTAACTTATGAGTTACAAATGAAAATGGTAGTTAAACTTGTTATCTTGAACACACTTGAGTAAATCATGATCTAATGGACTTTATATATGTGAAACATAAGATAGAAATGTTGTGAAGTAGTTGTAATAAGGTGTTGAAGCTTAATGGTACAAAAATCAAGCTTAAAACATATCTAAATCACAAAACCTCAAACCTTCTATTTTGATTCGAATTTGAAAGCAGCCATAGCCCTTTTATGTTTTATAAATATAGTACATCTCATGAGGATTCCAAAATGATAAGAAACTCGAAAATCTGATTTATAACAAAGAAGATACGCTAGTTACGAGTTTACGACTAATAATTTTATAAAACAAATTTGAATAAAAAAGTTACTATTTCCAGGCAGAAAACTTATACTTTTAAACATCACTAATATGATAAAAACTTTCAATAACTGAGAACGTGTTCGAAAGAATCGCTAAAAACGGAGCTATAAAACGCATAAGATACGACTAAAAACGGTGTTTACATTAATTAAAAAGTTATACAAAACGATTTAATAGCTGTTATGAACAGTCAAACACTAATCATCACAGAATCCTACAAAAACCTAAAAAAGTTATTTTATGACACTCTTCTTAATACGAAACGGTGGGCGTAAGAAAGCGTTATAAACAGACTTAAAACACAAAGTTATGTCAGTTTTTACTAAACGCGATTATAAACGTTTTTAACTTTATAATTACGATTTCCCCTTACACGATTAGATGGTGATATACTATATAGAATATATGTTATTAGTAAATCGAAGTGCTATATTACTTATGGGAAATATCATAATGAGGCTTCTTCGATGGCGTATTGACGAGTGTTGGATTTCCATTTAAGAGTGTCCTAACATCTCTCGAACGTCCATAGGTCAATGAACCTCTTAATTATGAACAGCCCAACGATAGTATGTGGGGGGGCTATGAAACTATAATATGATAAAATATGTAGTTGTTAGAACAACGTACTTGAATACTGATACGACCTATAATATCTAGTAGCATTCGTCGTTAGCGTGACGCGTCTTTACTTGGGATATTTTATTATCAGTTTACTCACTCAAGGTGAGTTCATAGCCCCATGTTTTACAATTATTGATTTACAAGTTTTGGGGTGAGAAACATATCTTGTTTAACGAAATATAGACGTTAAGTGTACATTTTATCATAATATGTGGTTGCCTAAGTAGCGATAACCCACTATGCCCATGAATCATGAACTGCCAATTACTGGAATGTGAGCGCGAATGATTATAGATAGATCTATTTGGGATTGACCTCCCCATTCGGGTGACTAGCTATTATTGGAAACGAACGTATATCATGTCGAATACGTGATGTTACTGGTTTGAAACATCATCACGGGCAATGAGGCAATATATTATATATGTGTATTCAATTATGTCGATCTTCGTGTCCTGATCTTAGGCAAAACGTAATTGCATTTTGTGATGTCTGCATCTGTTGCATTATCACTGGGAAAGTCTTGCGGTCCTGCATATACATTTACATAAACCTATGAAATTCACCAACTTTATGTTGACATTTTTAAATGCAATGTTTTTTAGGAGGTCATTAATCACGTGTGCGAACAGATACATGGTGGTTTATATTTTGAAGTCAGCATTAAAGATTTAGTCTATTACATTTTGTATAATCTGTTATGGGCTGAAATCTTTGTAATAATAACAAGTAATCAAGTAAAGCTTCGGCTTTTGTAACACCATACTTTATTAAATCCCATGTAGTAGTTTTTATACACGACTTTTTGGGTCTTCTTATATTATCTTGTGTATTGATAATGGAAGTAGACTCGCCCGGACCCTTAATCCGTGCTGCTAACCCAATTTGGGGGTGTTACAGATTGGGTATCAAGAAGCAAGTTATAGAGAACCAGGTCCAAATGTTTTTGCGGACTATACCCGTTTTCAACATTTGCATTCGTACAAAAGGGGTTTTCACGGACATACATACACAAATTGTGGCATTAGTCGGTAGTCTATAATGCATTCAAGATTGATATTCATGATTGAAATACATGTTAATAATATAAATGTATATTTTCTATAAATCTATATTAAATACTAATATAATTATGTGGAGTTTTCAGATTCGGTTATGGCAGATCTGAGCATATCTACATTACATACACATCAGTAACCCTTTCTAGTTAAGGACGATTCAGACATTGGTTCACCAGGAGTAGATGTGTACCACCATTATGCCAGAGGACCATATGCTACAAATGTGCTTCTTATCAGGTTCCACCATCGCCTGACTACATACCTGGCCCCGAGGTTCCACCATCGCCTGACAACATACCTGGCCCCGAGGTAGCCTCAGATCACGTCCCTCCCCACTGAGGACTTTGTTCCTGAGCGAAGTACCCTGAGTACATACCACAGGATGATGAGATACTCCATGCCGAGGAGCACACTACTTGCTGCTAGCCATCACCTACCTGCAGATTCACCAGATATGTTCCGATTCAATCCGGGGATGAGCCGAAGGAGGACGATGAGGATCCCAAGGAGGATCCAGCTGACTACCCTGCTGATAGGGAGGATGATGATGATGATGATGAGGACGAGGACGAAATAAGGAAGGAGGAGGAAGCACCCAGCTCTGGCCCGACTCTGTCCCTCCTTTACACTAAGACCGCCAGGATATCTAGATTGAGGATGAGCCATCCATATCACTCCACTATGGAAAGAGGGTCGAGAGACTTCTTGCCTTAACCACCCCACCACCATCACCACTTACTCCACTATCATCTCCATTACCACATATACCATCTCCCCCATTACCAGCATCACCACCATTACCTATACCATCACCACCACCCAATAGCCCTACTCATATTGAGATTCCCGAGAGTTGTTTACCGCTTCAGAAGAGGGTGCATTTTGCTTCTCCCACCCCTAGTCATGAGGTCGGAGAGAGTTTAGCAGCCGGTGCTGCTAGGCAGGACGGACAGCTGCCAGCTAGGAAGACGCCATATAATCGTAGCAAGGGGATACTTGTATAGGATTCATATGATATGGTAGATTCGCTCCTGGACATCCGATTCTAGTGATTAAACTATGGCATTACGGATACATGGGATGATCTTGTAGGAGCCATCGAGGAGATTGCACCGACTACCCTAGAGGGGGTCAATCAGAGGGTTACCAATCTTTCTACCACTGTTGAGTAGGAGACTGCCATCATGTATAATATGATGGAGGATGCTCAAGATGACTGGTCTCTACTAAGAGCCCGAGTCAACCTGTTGTATAGGGGATAGGCCTATTCATCGTCGTTTAGCAATAATGATAGAGATAGAGAGGCTAGGATGGCTCGTGAGCTTGGGACTATCCATGATGCTAGCGACATGCATGTTCAGAATGTCCATGTCATTACATACATACGGTATGGCGCAGAAGTGCATAGATTTCATAGTTAAGTTAGCAGATCATAGAGACAGGGTGTGATTAAAGAGTTGGGCATCAGACACAAGATGCAGGTCCCAGTTGACTAAGGCATTAGCGTTGCAGAAAGACTACAGACTTAGATAGCCAAGTTCAAGGCAGCTTGACCTCAAAAGTCTCGGCACAGCCTGATGCACCAGGAGAGGCTGGTAGCAGTTCCTAGATTTGGTTATGTTGTAGCTATGCTATGCAGCCTGTTAAGGTATTTGGTGTTATCCCAGCTAGCAAATGTATATGATCTTTGTTTTGTTTAGCTTACCCAGTATAGGTCTTTTGTTCAGGTTAATATCTACCTTGTACAACATACGAAGTGTTACAAGGTATATCCCGCTATATGGCTATTAGGTTGTTCTTTGTCTTGTAACCTAAGTGTAGTAATCATTTGTAATGATCCGAACATGTATATTTTTCCAAAGTTATAAATGAAATGTACTATTAATACTTTATCTATGAAATCGAATTTATTATAAATGAATGTCGATTTGGTTATACCATGAATAATTTCAATAACAGTTGTCCATTCACGTGTAATGTGATCTCGTTTTTATTTAAGTTATATGTATTCATTGTAATGATTTATGAAATCTAACGTTTATTATATTTTTCTTGTGATTATCAAGAAAAGGCACCATAAGAGAAGGACCACGAGGTGAAACAAGTGCAAAACACCGACACCATTCACAGACACTCATACCACTTACATCTGTCACAATGCCCAAAATTCAGGCAATGATTAACTAAGGCGTTACGCTGAAGCACTGGCAGCACGTGATGCAACAGAAATGATGGCGATGTAGCCTACTTCAGGAACGGGTGCCAGAAGCCCTGTGCAGGTTGCTCGTTGAATGCACCTACCCTGGACTTCCAAACATGCAACCCCTTTGAACTTTCAAGGGCACTGAGTGAGTTTTGTCGACTCACTCAGTGGTTTGAAAAGATGGAGTTTGTTTACAGCATAAGCAACTGTACAGTAGCATGCCAGGTCAAATTTGCTACGTGTACCCTGCAAGGAAATGCTCTTACATGGTGAACTCCCTTGTAAGACCACATACTCCCTTGAAGACCCCATAGCAATGCCATAAGAGGACACTGAAAAAGATGATGACAGACAAATAACTGCCCAATGGGGCGAAATTAAGAAACTGGAGTTCAAAATGTAGAATTTGAAGGTGAAGGGTAACGATGTGGTAACCTATAGCCAACATTTCCAAGAACTGGCACTAATGTGCGATCGATGTTCCAGAAAAATAGACTAATTGAAGAAATATGTCGATGCTTGCCCGACACGAATCCATTGCATGTGAAGGCAACAAAAGCAAAAAACTATGCATGATCCATTAAGTTCGCCACTTAACTCATGATAAAAAGATCAACACTGGCTGAACTCAGCTGACACAAAAGAAAGTCTAGATGACACCGCCAGGAACAAACCAGAATCAACAACCAAAAACAATTCAAAAACACATAAGAGCTTTATTCCGCAGGAAAATGTGACCATGAGACCATAATACGGAGTCCTAACCTCTGTGTTCCAAATGTAAGCTATCACATGAGGGTCCTTGCGCTCCCAGAGCCAACAAATGCAACCGATTTGTCATTAGCTCTGACTGCAAAGAATCCCCCAAATGTCAAAACAGGCTAACAGAGGGTTTTGTTTTGAATGTTGGTGCTCAAGGCATTTCATAAGGATAAGCCCAAAATAGAAGAAACAAACAACAACCAGGGATAATCAGGCTGGAGAAATGCCAAGGCTCAAGCAAAAGTGTATGCCATGGGCAAATGCATGGGCAAACCCGACAACAATCTCGGTCACGGGTACGTTTTCTCCTAAACAACCGATATGCATCTATTATTTGATAACCGGTGCCGATAGGAGTTTTGTATCTACTGCATTTAGCTCTCGAATTGTTATCACTCCTGACTGCATTAGATCATGATTATAATGTCGAACTAGCCGACGGGCGAATTGTTGGGTTAAACACTATTATTCGAGGTTGTACGTTAAACTTCTTAAATCATCCTTTCAACATAGACCTAATGCCCGTAGAACTAGGTAGTTTTGACGTAATAGATTGTGTTATGGCTTGGTGGCAAAGTACGCATGCCGTTATTGTCTGTGCGAAAAGATCGTTCGTAGAATTCTTTGGAGAAGACGAATTTTAAACGTGCGAGTGTCGGAAGCAGCTTAAACATGGGACTTGCGATTAAACATCATCTCGTGTACTAAGGCTCAAGAGTATTTAACGAAGGGATGTCACGTATTCTTAGCAAACATCACCGCAACCAAAGACGAAGACAAGTTAAAGGAGAAACGACTTGAAGATGTGCCAGTTGTTTCAAGAAATTCCTGAAAATTTTTTCCTGAGGACTTGCCAGGTATAACCCACCCACTCGACAAGTTGAGTATTCGAATCGATTTGGTACCATGGTGCTACACCCAGTAAGCACGGGCACCATATTGATTGCATCGTCCGAAATGAAGGAGCTACGAGAGCAACTACAGAACTTACGGACAAAGGCTCATAAGACAAGATCCTCACCCTGGGGAGCCATGGTTCTTTTTGTAAAGAAGAAAGATGGTCTTTCCGGATGAGCATCGATACAGGAATTTAACAAACTGACAGTGAAGAATCGCTACCCACGTCCCAAGGAATCGATGACCTATTCGACCAACTGCAAGGGTCGAGTATTTATTCAAAGATCGATCTAAGGTCAGGGTATCACCAGTTGAGAGTTCGAGAAGAAGACATTCCCAAGACTGCATTCAGGACTCGATACGGTCACTATGAATTCCAAGTCATATCCATTTTTTTGACTAATGTCATCCTCCGTGTTCATAGACCTATATGAACCGGGTGTGTAAACCGTGATCTGGACAAGGTTTGGTAATGGTTCTTCATCGATGACATTTTGATCTACTCAAAAGTAATAATGAACATGAAGAACACCTTAGGCAGATCTCGAAATTAGCGTTAAGAAAGAAGAATGTACACCAAGTTCTCTAAGTGTGAATTCTATATTTTCCAGGGTAACAATTCCTCGGTCACGTATTGACTGTCGAGGTATTTACGGTTGACCCAGCCAAGATTGAATCTATCAAAGAATGGGTGGGCGTCTCCTAAAACACCAACAGAGATTCCGCCGAATTTTTGGGCCTTGCCGGCTATTATAGAATATTCACGAAGGGTTTTTCAAAGATTCCCAAGACAAAGACCAAACAAAACCAAACGGTGTCAAGTTTGATGTGGTCGATAAACAAGAAGCAGCTTTTTAACTGTTGAAGCATAATCTTGCATGCACCAATCCTGGCCTTAACCCTGGGAATCGAAGATTTCATCGCATACGCGATGCTTTAAAAGCAAGGGTTTGGGCGCTGTGTTGATGCAAAAGAAAAGGTATTTTATTAATGTCAACCACGCAGTTAAAATTCAAGAAAAGAACTATAACACTCATGATTTAGAACTTGGGGCCAGTATGTTTGCTCTGAAAGATTGGAGGCACATCTGTATGGAACCAAAGTGCACAGATATACACTGATTCACAAAAGTTTACAACACATTCTTGATCAAAAAAAGTGAAAAGGAATTAAATATGAGGCCAACTTCGTCTGTTTAAGTTGCTGAGTGATACTATTACGAAATTCGTTATCACCCAGGGATGGCGAATGTTGTTGCTGATGCTCTGAGCAGGAAGGAACGAGAACCACTAAAGGTTCAGGCCTTAGTGATGACTATTGGATTGGATCTTCCTAAACAAATCTTGAAAGCTCAGACTGAAGCACGAAAAGCCGGAGACATCAAGAAGAGGATGTTGGTGTATATTGGTTAAAATTCAAAAAGATCCGAGAAACATAGAACGAAAAGTTGAACCACGTTCGGATGAACTATTTGCTTAAATGGAAGGAGTTGGTTACCATGTTATGGCACTTAAGGACGTTGATTCATGCACAGTCCCACAGTCCTAAATACTCTATTCAGCCGGTTCTGAAAATGTAACCTAGGATATTAAGAAAACTATACTGGTGGCCCAATATGAAAGCCAACATCGCCACCTATGTTAGCAAATGTTTGACTTGTGCTAAGGTCAAGGCCGAACATCAGAGACCATCGGGTTTTGTTATACAGACCCGAGATACCTCCAGTGTAAGTGGGACAACATCACGAAGGTTTTTGTCACAAAGCTTCTCTAAGTCGTCACAAGGTTATACACTATTTTGGGTGATCTCGTGCCGACTTACAAAGTCTGCCATTTTTGTGCCAATAAAGGGAAACAGATCCCATGGATAAACTGGCAAGAATGTACCTAAAGGAGGTAGTCACGAAGCATGGAATACCTGTCTCAATTATCTGTGATCGTGACCCTCGGTTCGCATCAAATTTCTGGAAGTCACTTCAGAAGGCTTTGGGTACAAGTTTGGATATGAGTACTGTATATCATCCTCAAACCGACATACAAAGCAGAGAACCATTCCAAACCTCAAGGATATTCTACGTGCCTTACGTAATCGACTTGGAAATGGTCTGGGTTAAGCATTTGCCATTAAGTCGAGTTTTTCAATAAAAACAGATATCCATGGCAAGCATTAAGGCCTGCACCGGTTTGAAGTACATATGGTCCGAAAGTGTCGTTCACCCATGTGTTGGGCCGAGGTTGGACAAGTTCAACATCACTGACAAGAATTAGTGCAAGAAACAACGGAGAGGATCATCCAGATCAAACAAAGGATTCAAACCGCTCGCGATCGACAAAAGAGCTACGCTGTCTTAAAGTGTAAACCGATGGAATTTCAAGTTGGAGATAAAGTTATGCTTAAGGTTTTGCCTTGGAAAGGGGTCGTACGTTTTGGTAAACGGGGAAAGTTAAACCCCAGATATGTCAGACCTTTCAAAGTGTTGAAAGAAAGTTTGGAACCATTGCTTACAATCAAGCTTGGAGCATCCATCAATATCTGAAGCAGGTCCACAATACGTTTCATGTATCCAACTTGAAGAAATGTTATTCTGACAATCCATTAGTCCATTCCGTGGAAGGACCTCCAAGTTGATGAACAAAGCTTCATTTTATTGAAAAACCAGTAGAAAATCAATGGATCGCAAAGTCAAACATTGAGCGAAGTCGTGTCCCAATTTTCAAGGTTCAATAGAACTCTAGGCGGGGCCCTGAGTTTACGTGGGAACGTGAAGATCAATTCAGGAAGAAATATCCACACTTCTTCACCAAGACCGCACATCATCAATACCGTGTCATATAGCCTTTAGGACGAAGGCCTCATTTAATGGGGGAAGACTATAAACACCAATCATGTTTTAGGTCATATGTAGACATTATTAAATCACAATTTATTTTTATGGTTTTACGCTTTGCTCTTAAATCGAAATCGTTAAGCTAAATCCTTAAACAAAACTTCATTCAACGTAAACGGCATTAAACGATAAAATGTTACATCAAGCAATTGTTAAATGATTGTTAAGGATAAATATAACATTGCACATTTTATTTTTATTGGTTACGTTAAGTGTTTACGTTTCGCGATAAAGTACGTTTAGGCCTACCCGGAAGCACGTTAACTTATCTACGCTTCATCAAATACCCAAAATTTGTACCCAATACTTAAAGTTTATTTAAAACTTCAAGTATCTCATCTAGACATTATACATATTTCTTCATGAAAGAATTCAAATCAAAACTCTACCATGTGCAAGTTATACATTTTATTAAGTCTATCCTACATTATACTTAATATAATGCAAGTATTCATTATATAAAAGATCAAAACATATCCTAACTTATACACAAGCATGATTTCATGTATAAGTGACTAGGATAAGCCAAGATAAGACCAATAAGTTCACAAATATATCCATACATGCATCTTGCATCCACTTGAACTCATGACTAGCCAAACTTATCCAAGATAAGCTTCAACTTTCTTTCCAAGTCTTTCCACCTTGCATACTTCCACTAGACATCAAATAGTATCATATACTTCCAAGTAATTAATATATATATGCATGCATATGTGAGCTAGGGACTTATACACTTCACTTCATTACTAGAAAACAATCAAACTCTCCCATTTCCCTCTCTAATAGCCCACGACTCAAAACACCAACCAAACCAAATCCATAGTTTGATTTTCTATTATTATACAAGCATACACACATCATATTTAAGGTATTCTAATAAGGATCCAATACTTGGTTAAGCATTTGCAAGCAAGGAAGCAAGAAAAGGAAATTAGGGTTTTATAAGGAAATTAGGGTTTTCAAGTGTGCTAGCTTTGGTTCTTAATCTAAACAATGGTTTAGATTGTGTTTTCTATCATCATTGTTCATCATAAGGTCCTCTTCAAACCTTTATCTTTTCATTTTCATGATTATATGTGTTCATATGTTCTACTTAGTTAAATCACCATCTAAGATACTTTTGAATATGTAAAATGAATTTTTACTTATTATCAATGTTTTGTGAACTTATAAATACGATTTCACTTAAACGATTAGATGGTGATATAGCTATATAGAATATATATGTTATTAGTTATCAAAGTGCTATATTACTAGGGAATTTCATAATGAGGCTTCTTCGGATGGCGTATTGACGAGTTGTTGGATTTACGATTTAAAGTGTCCTAACTCCTCGTATGTCATGTCATGACCTCTTAAATTATGATAGCCCGAACGATAGTACGATGATAACTATATAGGATTATATATGATTGTTGTTAGACAACTGACTCGCGCAAACTTACCCCTCTTTTTAGGTATCAATAAGTAAATATAAATATAAATACACAACAAGGATCAGAATCCGCGAGACCAATGAA
>BQNB010126329.1:5237-19619 GCA_026074375.1 Tanacetum coccineum
AAAGTGCGAGTGAATATTTTGAAAAAAAAAGCAAAAAAACAATTAATTTTTTTTTTAAAATGTTCGGACATTCATAAAAAAAACAGACCGATGACTAAAAAAGTGCGAGAGAGTATTTTAAAAAAAAAAATTCTAAAGGAAAAAAAAACCGATCGGACCGGGTAGGGTTGAGCCGGCATATTAAATGCACCCCGGTCAACCCGGTGCATTTAATGCACACTAAATGCAAAAGGCCATTTAATGCATGCGAGAGGGTATTCCGAGGAAAAAAAAGGAAAATTTTATTTTAGAAATTTTTTGAAAAAAAAGGGAAAAAAAACTGGCGACCGCGCGTCGTTGCGGGACAATTAGCGGAGCGCGATGTTTGAGGAAACTTAAAGTTTTATTCATAAAAAAACAGACGGATGACTCAAAGAGTGAGAGGGTATTCCGAGAAAAAAAAGGGAAAATTTTATTTTAAAATTAGATGCCATCACCATTAAGGTTTAGAAGCATATTGTAAGGAGTGTTTGGGATTACATATGTTTTCTACTTTTTTTTGTTATGTGCTTCTTTTTTATAACGACAACTAATAAGGGTATGTTTGCTAACACTTCTTTTTTTTACTTAACATACATTTTATTTCCAATCGGCTTGCAGGACCTGTGTTGTCCCCTTTGCAGTTTCTACAGGTAACATGTTGTATTTATTTCATTATTTGTGTTTAGGTCCTATAAGAAATTGATATGCTTCAAAGCTTCTTAACTAATGTAACCTGATTTTATGCACATACAGAACTTGCATTATAGTGCAGACTCTTATCAATATCAACCAAAATATGAGATATGTACGTACCTTCTATCTAGACTGGTAAAAAAAAGGAACCGACGGTGATTGTGGATCAGCAGCAGCTCGTGACACCATTTTGCAGGTATTGTATCTCAAACCTTGCAAATCTAACAAATAACTTAAAAAGGAAACAAAATGCTTAAAAAAAAGGACGGGGTTGTTTTATTTGTCAATAGGCAAGTCCCATTGAATATGGGCACGTGCTTCTAATTCCTTGAATTCTTAAACGTTAAATTCCTCAGTTTCACGCCGAAAGTTATTATAAAACAATTATTATGGCATTGTTATAATCAAACATTAATTTTATCTCCTACTCATTGTAGTGATTGATAATTTGGTATTATTATAAGAGACACCAAGAGTAAAAGATGAGGAGCTGCGAAATTTATTAACGGATGTTTGTAAAGTCGTGCAGGTAATCTTCAAGGAAAACACTCGAATGACGTATATAGAAGATATAAGAGATATTTATGATGATTTTGGGGGCTCCTTTTATGCTGATTTTGATGGCCATAGAATCGGTTATGACTGTGCAAAAGGTGCCTGAGAGAAAGAAGTTATATCGAGAAAGTTTTAAAAGGGTATTGTTTTTTTTAGTGAAGTTGGGAGTGTAGAGTTTTGTGGTTTTTAATGTGAAGTGTGAGGTTAACTCCGTATGACTCTGAATGGTGATTTGGTGTTTGATCTTGTTACTGGACTTTTATGTTTGATTGGGATCATATTTTGTTGTGAGGTGTTCGGTTAGTAGTTGAAAAATGAGACAGCCAACCTCTAGGTAGAGATAATGAGTGGTTTGGATATATCTAATGTTAGTTTTGGCATTGTCAGATATTTTTATGAGTGATTTTGATATGGGAGGGCTACCTAAAGTTATAGTAGCTTGATTTAGAGATAAGAGAGCGCAAACATAGAATCGAGGGTTTATGACTGTGCAATACCAAGGTGCCTCTCGATTGGTATAGTAGATTCATAGAAAAAAATGAGGTTAAAGTGTCGCACTGCTTTGGGTGTGGTTTTTGAGGCTTGTAGGAAAGTTAAAAACAAGTTTTGATTTGTAAAGACAATTTATCAGATGCTCAAGAAACAAGAAACAGAATGTAATCGAATGTCCAACAATTCTTGGATTTCGCTAGAACAGAGAACATCGTAAGCACCTTATGTACTTGTTAGGGTGCTGTATGTGGTTTTTGTGGGAGAAAATGGCAGACAGAATATATAGAGAAGGTCTGCTACCAGAAAAGAATAGTGTAGCTGGTGACTAAAACCAATAGAATCGAGAATATTTTATCTGGGAGTGTACGACTAAATAGCACTTTGTGGTTCTTGGCATCTACTCTAAAAGTGAAGGCGTCGAAATGTGAACGGATTTGTGAAAAACACCTGTTGAAATAAGAGTCATAGATAGCGTTTTAGCATATGTGAAAAGGTATTTTTTTTATTCCTGGGTGGAATTTATATTATAAATAGGTTACTTCCTCTCTGTTTTTTTTAAATGGTTTTATGTTCTTCGGTTGTATGCTAACGCTCTTATCAAGAGTTCGACGTCTACTGTGTAATGGAAAAACACATAACTAGATGCGGTGAGAGTAACTGAGGTTTTAACATCATAATTAGATCGAGTAATACATTAAGATAGCCTTCTTCGCTATGAAGTGTTGCGCTCTTTTACACAAAAAAGATCGACATTTGGTTGCATCGATGATTGCAAAGTCTTTTGTGCTAGTTCACTTGTGGGCACCAAATACACATAGTAATTTTATTACAAATGGCATTGCTTAACAAATAACATATCAGATACTATTCTGAATACTAAGTTGCGTTTCAAGACAAATACTAACGCGAATAAACTAGTCCATATTCTGTAATTCGCAATTGTAGCAACATGTTGCCTCAGTCAACATCTCATGTTTTGCTTTGCGTCCGTGAGATGAGGGTATTCGAGTAATATTGTTTTCGTTTGATCAGCTATAATTTTTCCTTGTCGATTTCGGTTCAATTATTATTAAACATTAGGTCAACCACGCCACCCCTATTTTTACGATCTCCCACCAAAATTTTAATAGGTTCGAGATGTTCGACTTTGGTTTTTAGGCGGAGATTAGAGAGATAAGAGTGGCGTTGGATATTGGGCGATTAAAGATGTGACTAGTTTTACTTTAAAAATCATCAATCCCACTTGCTGCAGTTTTGGTGATAGAGATGAAAAAAAAGCCGACAAAGTTGAATACAAGTTTACACACTTGCTCCGTACGTCACAGAATGATGGTTTTTCTCTCTAGATACAGTCACATTCATGTTACGCTAAGTTTTACATAGTGTTAAGCAGTGCTCCTGATAAGCCAGCGCGGGCTTTGCGCTCGTGTAATAATACTCCTAATCCGTTGTAGTCCGCGCTCATGAAAAACAACGGACAGCCAGCTTTTTGAAAAATCTGGATCCTTCTATCGCTTCACTGTTCCCTGATGTCTTTTGTTAGTAATTTCAGTTGATTCTGTTTGTAATCATATATGAACTTGCAAATTCAAATTTATTAAAATCTAATCATCTAATTCTATGTAAAAACCAACATATAAGGACAACTGAAAGATCATACCTTGAACAAGCACAAGCTCAAAACAGAGGCTACAAGAATAGTACTCGGAAATCGTAGATTATAATACTCGAGATCGCAGTACGCTTATGCGTTCAGTCTAGTGTAGATTATGTTATTGTGCGTAAGTGTCACTCCAAGCACATCAGTCTCTGAGATTGTTTGCCTTATGATTGTGTCAAAAGGGCCCGCCCCATCACTATTAATTACAATATTGAGTGTATCAACTCAATAAAGGTTGACGCCATCCCGTGCTGATGTTTAACTATGCAATTGTTGGCTTTTGCAATCGCAATTTGCTTTTTCGTTTGATACGGCGAACCTTTTTTTATATAAAAAAAAATTTGTGAGCAAGTAAGCTAAGAAATTACAAAAGAATTAAGGAGAAGAAGTTAGATTTATACGTCAGAATGCGGTACCTACAGTAAAGTCAAAGTTGTCAGCGATAAACCACGAACGACCAGTAATAGAGAAAAGACTACATGTATTTTATCTCATTCGCTCAAAAAATATTCTTTTCCTTAGATTGGGGTCTTTGCAACATGTTCGAGAGAGACATCTTGAGTCTTATTACGAGAAGAGATTCCATGATAGAAGCCTCAATCCCACTTGCTGCAGTTGTAGAGAAAAACAAGCCGACAGTTGATACAGTTTTCACACTTGCCTCGTACCGAATGATGTTTCTCTAGAACAGTCACATTCATGTAACCAAGTTTACATAGTGTATAAGCAGCCGATAAGCCACTCGAGCCTGCCCCAATAATCCCAATCCTTGTGTCTGTATGAAAACAAGGAAGCAGCTTTGAAAACTGATCTTCTATCGCTTCACCTGTCTCCATATCTTTCTAGTAATTCAAGATTCCTGTTGTATATATATGAAATGCAAATACATTTTAAATCTAATCATCTAATCTATAAAAACCAACATATAAGGAAACTGAAAGATCATACCTTGAACAAGCAAGCAAACAATAGGCCTACAAGAATAGTACTCGTAAATCGTAATATAAATCAGCAGTCGCTTCTTTCAGTCCAGTGTAATAATTATATGTATTGTATCCAAGCACATCAGAGACTGAGATTGTTGCCTTATGATTTCAGCCATCATATAATATACAATATTGATGTTAACAAAAAGTTTACGCACCCGTCTGAACTTAATATGCAATTGTTTTTTGCAATCAGCATTTAAATCACTAAGCCACGAGACGTGTGTAAAGTGTTTCCTTAACACAATCATAATGATCGGTTTGATCACGTTGCATATACTTTAGTTATTAGGTGCATGCACATAGGGTGTCAATAGGTTCGGGTTGACCGACCCGAACCCGAACCTGATAACGTTTATCGGGTCGGGTTTAGTCAGGTTCAAAAAGCTTATCGGGTTATTTTCACCCGAACCCGATTTCTTATAGGTTCGGGTTGCGGGTTGATTTATTTATGTTATCGGGTCAACCCGACAAGACCCAAAAAAATATGATAAATTTTATCTTACTTATTTTAAATATAAATTTTACGCCTAGTGTTGCTAAGACTAGCCTACTGGTATTTTCTTTTTTCTTTTTTTTTGCAAAATCTTTCTTTATGTGCCAAAGAACATAACATTCTTAAATATGAGGGGCTGGTGTTTGTGCGTTATGAACTGGTGCATTGTTGGTTCTCACTTTCTTTTCGGGATCAACATGTATTCTGTGCTCAATAAAGGCACTCTATACATTCGCGGCACCTTAAATCGACATCACCATTAAAGGATCTGACAATATGCTTTTATCTGGGAGTTAGTTACAAAAGCACCCTGTGCTTACATAGACACCTTGTGTAACATATTGTTAATCATTTTTGAGCTATAAAAAATTAGATGTCAATGACAAGTGTTTAGCTCAAATACTTTTTTGTTCATCAATTTAAGATAAGGCCACGTAGTGACATAAGTCTGATACGCAACCATACAATACATCCAGTCTGCAGATCACATGTTATAACAATATAAGTTAATTTATTATTATTGTCATAAACTACATATTACATGTATTTTGGCGCTATAGTTCAAAACAAGTAACGTGTAAGTGTATATGACTTTACTCATTTGTAAGAAGTGAAACAATGTCGTTATGACTCTACTTGTATATGACTACCCGTACAGTTACGTTCTACCTGAGATGATGAGAACATCTCTTGTGTGAACCTAATTGCGCTGCAAGTGGTCTCATTGGATAATTGGTATCTCTAGAGCTTTTTTCCCTGCCACAAAACCTTGAACGGACAAATCGTAAATTTAATATAAGAATCATTAAATCTTAACACGTTCAAAATCGTTAGATAAGAAGCGAAGACGCCAACGTTTTAAACATAAGTTAATTATTGTGATTGCAGAAGCTTAGTATAGTTCCTTGTGTAATTCTCCGATGTCACTCGTGTTGAACATGTGACTCTTACCAGAGTGAAACAGTTATCGCTATAGTTACGTTTGTTGTGCTGTCTTCTGCAATGATAGCAGAATTATTATTTTTGGCCTTGTCGCTGATGTCTTCATCTCTGAAGACGTCAAGTAGAGTGAATCAACGGCTCCTGCGAACCGTCCTATTGCACGCCTTGATGATTGGTGATGGATATGAGAAACAACAGCTCATTCCAAGTGTCTCCTTAGCTGCGAAGTTCATTATCAACAACAGGACGACGGCGCGTCGATAGGATGAACGCAGAAACATTGTAAAGAAAATCATTAGGTTAACGCGTATTTAGTTGGGGCATAGTGAGTAACAACGCTCCAGACAGACCAAACATGGTTATGTTGTCGTTAGCTGTTTACAGTTTTGTGGGCTTATTTGTGAAACTTTGTTGTCCGGGCTGGTATAGAAGTTGTAGTATGTCAAGATGGAAGTTTAATATAAAGCACAAAAAAATTGAAACAAGAGCAAAAAATTTGAGGGTAGAAAGCATAAGCCAGAAAGAAAAGCTCAAATGTCAGCCAGAGAAGGCGTGGTAAATATAGAGCCAGAAAACGCAAAGGAACACCCCTTAAGCGTATAAAAAAGTCATACGGAATCGCAAGAGTAAGGCCCCAAATTTGATGTACTACTAGATACAGCTATTAATTAAGTCCGAATTACAAGGCACAAGCTTGGATTAATAAAACAAGGTAATTTCTCATATTAAATGAGACAAGTGAGAGCAAATATAAGTGATAGATGTAAGAGCGTTAACCTGGATAGCATATTACGATAGTGGGTGACTGCGGGGGGTGTTGGTGTTTGTGGGTGGCGGCGGAGGATGTGGTAGAGATGGTGGTTTGCTTTATTACGGTGGTTACAAGCGGGCGACAGGTAAAGGGTGCGAATGTTGGTTGGTTAGATAATTTTTCGGGCTTTTGGCGGCTAAGGTCGATGGTGGTTTTCAGTTTTTCGGTAGAGGTGTTTGTGTGGGTGGTTTTAACCCGGTAAGCGAGTTCAATATTCATATTCTCGAGATGCAACACCTAGATAGTAGCGATGGTTAGGGCTATGATCTGGTGTAGGTTTGGGTGGGATGCGGGGTGGGTCTCTATAGCGTCACTGAGAAAAGAATCAAGCAGGGAGAAGAAGTTTTCGATGTAGGTAGGGTTTTGGGTGTGGTGAGTCTCTTCTTGTGGCGTGTGAGTTCGACCATATTTCAGTTTTCTCGTCATGCTTCGCCACGGCCTGGATGTGATTTCGGGAGTTTGGTGAGAGATGTTAGGAATCTAGTATTCCATTAATCTAATTAAACCAGGAAGTTTACTCGTCTTTTTTTCACCAGAATATTGTCTCCGATTTCATAGTATAGCTTTGAAGTATTTTAACTGTTTTAGTTTAAGTTCATGTTCCGTCGGTATATCCAAATGCCCAAGTATATCTGTGTTTTGTGGATTAATGAAGATGGGATATGAAAAGTGTCAAAAAATGAAAATAAAGAAATAAAGGAGGGTTATGAATCCTCCCGCTGGCGACATATGTGCGACGGTGGTTTTTGAGTCATGAAAATGTGGAAAGTAAATCAAGGAGGTGATGAATCCGACCTTGACTTTAGACATCAGATTTTTTGGGAGTGAGCAGGTCGCCCGATCTTTTTGTTATTATGTGTGGTGTCTTTGATCCATATAATAGATCCTTCTTTCTTTGCTGGTAATTCGCTATATAGTACTCTAATTAGTCATATTTTTTTAGATTGTAACACTCGTTTCCTCAGAGATTCGTGTTGTTCCCACTCGGTAGTTAGATTGCATCTGTTCGTTTAACAAAAACCGCACTCTATAATGAAGCGTGAAGACTGCTCTATATCTATGCCTGTGAGTGTAGTAGTGTGTGTGCTGACCTTTGCCGATGTATGTCTTGCTAAGGTCCTTAGTACAGTTGGTCCTCTAGCGGTCTGAGTGTTAGGTTCCTGTACGAAGATGGACGGTGAAACTCCCAGCAGTTTGGTAAGGTGCACTCAGATGGCCACAGCGGTCTTGCCTGGTGCACAGAATTCTGACTGATGTGCTAGTTAGAGTCGTTTTGTCTATAATGCTTATGTGTCCTGGATGTTTGTATGAGTCTCAACAAGATTGATGGTGACCGACAGTCGCCACGCCGTGCTATCATAGGCTGTTAGACTCAGCTGACTACGCACAGAGGTAAGGTTCTGGTTTCTATCCCCGATGGGTGGAGTAAAAGAAAACCTCTTTGACGTTTTCCATGGTCCGGTGTATAAGGTATTTGTTGCCGTACTCGCATGTGCTTCTAGGTATCCTGGGCTAAATATAGATCAGAGGATTCTTTGGTTATGCGATGTGTTGGAGCACTTATGCAGCAACGCAATGAAAGAAGTGATATGTGATCTGGGCACTTGATATATAAGCGACCAGAGCATGCTTCTCATGCCTCTGCAATGTAGATTGCGCCTTCCGTTGCATTGAGAGTTCTATCGTAGTGTATGAGTAGTGCCGTTTGAATAATTAGTATCAGAGTAGACGTCCCTCCATAGCCTTATAGTGAGAGAGGGAACTGGACTTGTGTTCCATTTTTTTCAAGCCGGTTTGTATAGACCAAGGTAAAAATTAATCATAATTTTGATAGAGATTTAGTGCGACTATAAACACCCACTTGAGAAACAAAGAACCATTGTAATTAACTTTGCGAATATTAAAACACACTTCTATCACCAACAGAATATAGATGTACACTACATCGCCTCTGATATTTAAACAGTAATAAATCATGAAGCGAGAATCTGATTACATCTGATGATGTATTGATAATATCTTAGGTCGAATCTCAGATTTAGATAGGAAACAAGGAGTGAATTGATATGTGATTGAATCTCGACTCTTAGTAGGTTGGTTTGGTCTGGATTCCTGGAAGGTTCAATGGTGATGGGGCGGTGGGTCACCTTGATAGTATATGTTTTTGTGTAAGTTAGGTCTCGGTTTTTAGTTAAGTGTTAAGTATATAAGTTTGTATGCCTTAAGGTGCTACAGTACCTATGGAGTTTACTTTGAATTTAGTTTAAACAGCGCGAAGTTTATCTTGTTTGTTTTTGTCGCTTTTATGGTAACCAAGATTCAAATGTTGAATACTCAATGCTATGTCTGGCCTAGGTGTTGTAGTGGCGTGAGTTGTTTTAAAATTGTTTTTATTCAAAAACCCCCATTTTGCATCGATAGAGGTTTCAGAGGAGGCAAACTGGATTGTCTATTGTTATGTCCCAATCTTTCGTGGTTTCTTGGGGCGTTGATGGCGGGCGCTGTGATTGGGGGCTTAGGCTTAGGGGTGCGGTTTTGGTATTCATGTCATAAGAAAATTTATTATATCGTAGCGCAGCGAACATTTTATAGTACCTAAAAATACGACCATAGAGAGTGCTGAGTTTATAATTGTGGTAATATAGATTTTTAAACGTGTTCTGAGCGAATTCCAAGAAATCTCCTAGGTTAATTGAGGATATGGCGGTTGTTTGGGGGGTTGTTGGGGGTTATAGGGTTTGGGCTGTATCGATGACGGGGTTTCGGCTGTGGTGAGGGTGGTAGGAAGATATAGGCGAGTATGAGGAGGAGTGTGGTAGTCTAGGGTGCTATTTGGGGTTTCAGTGTTTTGTTTTTAGGGACTTTTTCTCTCTTTTTTACTTCCATTTTTTTTGGTGTTCTAAACTTCTATTACCTTCGTGCTGGGGGCCTGTCGGAGCGCACTGTAGGGGGAGAATTTGAGAAGGGGGTGGGTGGGCGTGCGCGTGTAAGAAAGAAGTAGGACTTAGCGGAGAGGGGGGGGGGGTTTGAGTTGGGAGCTAAGGGTCAAAATAGGTTAGGGGGGGTGGAGGAGGATAGTGGTGTCTTGATGGGTGGTGCGGGGGGTTGGGTGTGTGGGTTTGTGGCACTCTGTCTATTTTTTGTTCACCACAGGGCTTCTCTTTCTCTGGTTGGATTTGGTCGTTTTTGAGCGGTGACAAAATCATGGGTCATAGTACTTGCCGGTTGCTTTGCCCGTGTTTTTTTTGATGGGGGCTCACCGATTGTTCTACTCTTTTTTGTTTTTTATTTTTTTTTTTCGCTCACAATTTCAAATAGAGAAGGTCTGCTACCAAAAGAAAAGGTAGCTGGGGAGTGACGATAAGTAGCCTAGTTCCTGGATGACCTCCCAGTAGTCTTCTTAGGCCTAGCAGATGGCCCAGCGGTCTTCTTAGGCCTACCAGATGGCCCAGCGGTCTTGGGTGGCCCAGATTCTGCTTCTAGGAGTCGCTTGTCATAATCATGTCTGGATTTTGATGAGCTCAACAAGATTGAGCTACCGACCCACGCGGCGTCATAGGCCATAGTAGCAACGACAGTTAAGTTCTTGTTTCTGTCCGGATGGAGGAGTAAATAAAGCTCTTTACGTTGTCGGAGTATTTGTTGCGTACTCGCATCTCTAGGTATCCCTAGGGCTAAATATAGATCTGGCTCTTGTAGCGAGGTGATCTTAGGCAACAACAAGATATTGAGGCACTTGATCAAGCGAGCATCTTCTCTGCCCTCAAGCTTGGCTTGATTAGCTAGTAAGAGTGCCGTTTGATAATTACCTAGCCTAGCCTCCTCCATAGCCTTATTGAGAGGGAACTGGATTGTTCCATTTTTTTCAAGCCTGTTTGTAAACACAAGGAAAAATAATCAAATTTTGATAGCGTATAGTCAATAAACCAACTAAAACAAAAACCCTAATTAACTTTCATTATTAAAAAAACACACAATTATCCACCAACAGAATTAAACAGGTAATAAATATGAACGAACTTACAACTGATGATGAATGTATTATCTTAGGTTAATCTCAGATAAGCATAAAACCAATGTATATATAAACCGACTTAGGTTGGTTTGCTTCTTAATGGGCCAATTCAGAGCCCAGCCAAACACTGATTTGCTTGTTTGATAAAAAAAATAACGATTTTGCTTGAGAGGGTCCCTAAACCATTCATCATTACTGACTAGCCGGGTACCCGCGCAATGCGGCGGCGGGTACCCGGTAACTAAATTTTGTGACGAGCAAATGTTATTCATTTATACGTTTTTTTCTATCAATAAATTTACGAAACAAATTTTAATTAAAATAACTATAAACCATAACAATGCAAACTATTTCACATCCAAATAAATATAAGGTTCAAATTAAATATAGTAGCATAAGTGGCATCTTTAAGACATAAATAGCAGGGTAACCGTGCAATGCGGCGGCCGGTATCCGGTGACTAATTTTGTGGCGAGCAAATGTTTTTCATTTATTTTTTACATGACTTTCTTATTTAGTTGTGACGAAGTAAAGATCAAAATATATAAAAAAAAATTACCTCAACGCTCAAAATAATATCATTCATGATTTCTTCATCTTTAACAAATAACAACATAATAAAGGAATACTATTGATACGAATGCACATCGATACCTGTGCATTGGTTTTCCCTTCCAAGGGATTCATTTAGTTGTTGTGTCAACTAGGCTTGCGTGCTTCCAAGGAATTTATGGGCCGTTTAGTTGGTGAATTTTTTTTCCTGTTTTTCTATTTTTAAATTCTTAGAGAATGGAATGGTTTTTCTTCTCTAAAGATGAGTTAAGAATTTTAAAAATCCATTTAGATGGAGTTATATTTTTCTTTTTTAAAAAACTGAAAAGTTGTTTAGATGAAACTGTTTTCAATCATTTTTATTTTCATAATCTAACTTTTTTTTCTTCATATATGATCTTTGTACGTTTTCAAACGTCTTTTTGCGTTAAGAGATTTGAGTTTGAATGGTGTATATTTGATATTTTATAGAATCTTTTTATTTTTATTGAGAAGAAAATGAGAATGAAAAAAGTGAAAATGATATAAAAGACTTTTCAATTTTTATGTTAGAATGTTGAAAAAAAATTAGAATGAGAATTCCATTGTTTTTAAATAAATGCGATTAAACGGATTTTTCAATATTTTCCTTTTCAAATGAAAAATTTTATGGAAAAATGAGATATTTTTCACAACTAAACGGTCCCTAAGTTTCTTGGGCCGGGCTTTTTATGTTCCTATGTGTTAGTAGACTAAAGGGTTGTTTCTTTTTTTTACATGTTTGGATCTAGTATCTCTTTGCAACACAGACCTATTTAAAGTTGAGCTTGTGTGAAGAATATATGTTTCTTTTTTCTTTCTGAACAAACAATGCCAATAAGGTAAATGACAATTTTACCTTTTTATATGTGAGAACCCAAATCGAAGTCAGCCCATTCTTTAAATTTTAACCATGATGAAGGGATGAGAATATTATCTTCTCTTTAAAGATATCCAAAGATATCAAATCATATAAACTCAACAAAAATAAAAATTGTAGTGAACCACAAAATCCATCTTGATTCTTTTAAATCATAACAATATCTTTTAAAAGAAAAAGTAAGAAGTCGTAAACATTTCGAGTGCAGACACATCAATGTTACACAATATTTTTCAGATACCCAACTTTCCACCAACCTAAGAACGCTAGAGACTATAAGAGAGGGTGATGGTGGCGATGGTGGTTGGTTGGTTGGTTGTAAGGAAGGAGATTCTTGTGATGGATGATATCATAGATCTCTTAAATTCAAGGTCACTTATAAGTCGTAATGTTATGGCTGACGTATAGGAGGTGTGATGATGGATGAGCGGTGGTGGTGTGGACAAGCAGCGACGGCGTGGACGAGCGAAGATGGTGTGGCCGTTGATTTTAATAGGAGATGCATATGGGGATGATGTTTTTGTCTTTTTTCATAAAAGTTAAAACTTAAAACACAAAGAAAGGAAATAGGGGTATTAATGTAATGGATGGGTAATATTATATCCTAGATGGGGAAGTCCTTCTTTTTCACCCTCCTCCACATTTAAGATTGGGGAAAGTGAGTGTGTGGCTGTCAAGTACCCAAGCTTAGGTATAGAATTGTTAAAACTAGGTAGTTTTGATTAATAAAACATTAAAAGCCCATATATGATTGTTCAGTTTTTAATATCACGTCTCCTTTCTTCACATCTCCACAACCACTGGAAACTCAAGATCAAGCATCAATCATTCCCGGTCAATTTCAAAATCACATTTTATGATTAAGTTCTTATTTTTGTCCGGATGAAAGAGTAAAGATAGATTTTTTACGTTGTTTCTTTATTTGTTACAGACTTGCTCCTCTAGGTATCCCGAGTGCTAGAAATAGATTGGGCTCCTTTAGGGAGGTGATCTTAGGCAGCAACAACACCTCGAGGCACTTGATGAGACTAGCTGCTTCTTTGCCCTCAACCGTGGTTTGGTTAGCAAGTAACAGTGCCCTTTCATAATTTATATCGAAGACAATTGTGACAGTTTGCAACACTAATGGTTTTATTTAATCGAAGGAAATCTGCATGACAATTTCAAACAACAGTATACAATAGTGAGTCTAAATTTGCGTCCACGGTATGTAAAAGCTAGGATAATATTCATTGACAGTTTGACACTAATGGTTATTTAATCGAAGAAATTGCAGACTATTTCAAACAACAAATATAATAGTAGCAAATTTGAGTCCATAGTTGGTAACAAGCTAGGATAATATTCATCAATCATACATACTAGAAATATCCCATGTATATGATAGTACCAACAAGCTTATAAAGAAAACTAATCATTCGATAACAACATAAGCATCATTCTTTTTTTGCATGCTATCAGCCTTCTTTTTCTTACACCCGGTGATGTTATGACCCGATTCCTTACAATAAGAACAAGTTACAGTCTTCTTTTGCTTGACCTCTCTCGGAGGCTTGACTCTTGTTGCATTTCTTTGACGTCCTTTTAAGATAGTAAGCACAACGCGATCTTGAACTGAAATTTAAGGCGTCGTGTCTACTTGAGAAATTCCAACACGAGCATCTTTATATGCATTCTCAATCTTTTCCGGCTTCTTCCTTATCATTTGAACTTCTAAAAACTCCACCAAAAACTTGTTTAGTCTTTTTATTTCCGAAGGAACATCTCTTGCTTGTTCATTGCCTTTGTCCAATTAGATTGAACATACCATAAAGATAACGCACTAACCCCATTTTCACAATTTGTTTTCTTGATTCCGATACTAACATTACCACCTCTGTACCTAAAATCAAGTGTCCATCGAGGTAAAATATAGTGAACAGGTAGGGTGTCAACATGTTTTTTTTCATCACATATAGGATATGTTTGCACAATATCCCATATGTTTCAAACATAACACACGAACATGTGACATCTAAATTATCCACGAAGCAAAAGTTGACGACTCTCCAGTATTTTTTATCAACATTCACCTGCCGAAGCCAATAACTAGTTTTTTCGTCGCTCTTGCTTTTACACTTGTGCGTTAAATTGTGACAACCATGGCTTGAGCTGGTTAGTCAAACCATTAGTGTTGACTTACGTGCCTGTTGCAATGTATGATTTATGTGATTTTATGTGTTTATGTGTGTTTATATGTGTTTATGAGGTATTGGTAATCA
>BQNB010126330.1:0-19619 GCA_026074375.1 Tanacetum coccineum
CCTACAGTATATTCTATGATAGTTTTCAAATTAGTGCACAGTTTGACTAAAAAGGTGGCAGTCACCTGGTTTCACAACATTGATATACAACCATTACTTACTGTAAACAATGTCAGTAAAAGTAATTCATTAAACTCGTTATAGGCTCTGAGCCGGACCCAAGATTTTCAATGGGGTGTTGCACAAAATAAATGTTGGGCCAACTAAAGTTACGTCATAAGAAACTAAGGTAGCACAAATTTTTTAAAAGGTTGCACATACCATTAAAATGACAGTTTTGAAAAGTTTTTACACTTCGTTACCTAAAATCAAGTGTAGCCCGTGCTACACCCGGCACCTATGTGAGTCCGCCCCTGTATAGGCTTCTCTCGCTGAAAGAAAAAGAATCACTACTAAAGCCATCGAGAAAGGTTCACACTTAGACAAAATGTTAGTCAGAAATGTTCAAAAGATTTAGGACTAAAACTTTTGGTCAGAAAAAGTGTTCAAAATGTGGTGTCAGTATATTTTTATGACACATAAACCCAGTCAGAAAAAGTCACCAAAAATCTCTCTAATTAAGGAGATCAGAATATTGGCATCCATACTTAAAGAGTTATACATCTATATTTAAAACAATAAATGTATAAAATATCGAAAAAATCATAATTTAATTACTTGAAAAAATCAGAATTTAATTAAGACATACTAGTATATGTTTGTAAGCAACATATACATCTCAAAACATTTGATAAACGACTAGTATATAATCCATTGCGTATTTCATCATCATAAGAGTTCTTTCTTTCCTAGATTCGTGGCACTTAATCACTTATGCCATGCGACTTCATATCATATAGGAAAGTTACTTATCTTTTGTAGTGTGGAAGGAGAGATGCACAAATGAGATAAGGCCTTATGCAATGCCCAAAAAGCCCGATATAGCTGGTTAGTTAGTACTAAACTGGCCCAAAACTTAGCTGCTTGGAATTATATTATATACATATACTATGTTCGGAAAGAAACTATGTCGTTTTGACATAGATTGTACAGTGCTACAGTAACCGGCCCATTGGGCTCCTACTTTGGGCCGACCCATTTGACTTTTTTTTTTGTTTTTTCCTTTTCTTTAACTAGACAACTTTTTTACTATGTTCGGAAAGAAACTATGTCGTTTTGACATAGATTGTACAATGCTACAGTAACCGGCCCATTGGGCTCCTACTTTGGGTCGACCCATTTGACTTTTTTTTTGTTTTTTCCTTTTCTTTAACTAGACAACTTTAAAAAAAAATTGTTCGGCACAAAATAGGAAACAAAATTACAAAAGTACTTATTTATTCAGATAAAAAAATATCCGCGACATGAGACCAAACACATAAGCCCATATAAAAAGAAGAAACTATTGCACAAAAATAATAATAAAAAAATTTCCTCGGCACAAAATAAGAAAAAAAATTACAAAAATATTGACTTATTCAGATCAAAAAATACCCACGACATGACGCCCAACACATAAGCCCATATAAAAAAATAATATTAAACATGAGACCGGAAAAATAAAGCCGCAAAAAATACAAAAAAAATTAAAAAATTTAACGCCCCGCATCAACGCACGGGCAATCATGCTTAACACATATTTACCCAGATCATATAAAATTATATTAAAAAAACCCAAATACCCAAAAACACAACCTTTAACCACATAATTTTTAAAGAATTAGCACACGCAAACCACACTTATAAAACTTTGAAATCTTATCATACAAATTTAAAAAAAAAAACACACACACACATCTATAATAAAAAAAACACCGCTCCGCATGCTTGTTACAATCATTCATTGATGGTTCTGAAGTGTACTTGTATCTATTGGCACAATGTCATTGAAGAAGGTTCAAAGTTTGTACGAAAAGAACAACATGGATGAATAGCCTACGGAGAATATGTTTATGGATTAGAGTGACTTATTATCAAACTTTAAAGATAAAAGATTTTAAAAGGGTAATTACTTGGGTACCAATAACCAACCCATATAACTAATATGTCTATTTTGAATAAGAAAATGTATAGGAAATGCAATGACATAATCCATTTCCGAATTACGTTTGCATTCTTCTTGTACCGTGACATAATTTTCTTTTTCTAGTCAGTGATCTTCTTTGGCTTCATACAAACATGTCACATGACATTCTTGTTGCATCATCCATTTTCAACTGAAAAGAGGGAGTTCATATCAGGCACAAAATGTACTTTAGAGAAATTTAGTAACTCGTGTGGATATATATATTGATTGCAACGATAAGTTGTGTTAAAAATTAGGTTAGTGTGAATCGTGTTAGGTTATTGTATGAAAAAAGCATTTCAACCCTATTGATGATTAAATATCATCACATCTTTATTTGGATAATTTATGAAGAACATTGTACATAGAAGTGTGCAAATCAAAACTTAATGTATGCAAATCACCTCTCTAAAGTGAATCACAATACCATGTGCGTAATCACTGCATGTTCTATCCGTGCGACTTGTGGGTAAATAGCCTAGTAAAATGATGTAATATTATGTAATGCCATATCACTAAATCTCTAATTTTTAGTTACTTACTTAATGGAAGATAGTAACAAAATGTAATCAAACTTTGTGAGAATTTGACCAGTTAAACGAGATGACATTATTAGTGGGGGCAACCTGAGTCAGCATTTAAATGATACATTATGTCGTGGGATCCATCCACCTGTTTTCTTAGCCTTGTTCCATCACCACCAAGCGTTAACGCCAACTTAATAATATTCGGTAAAAGAAACATGATGCACAATTTTTTTAAACCGTAATATAATAGAGTTAAATAGTGAATTAAAACGAAGATTTCATTAAAACGGTAAGACTAGAAACACATTTCGATAGACCAAGTGCATTTACGATACATTTGAGAAAAATCGTTGTTTTTTCCAAAAATTAACACTACGTCTAAAAAAGCCATAGATGTCCCGGGCACCCGCGGAAACCCTCTGACTCCGTCCCTGATATCATACTAAATACTTTAAACAAAAGTCTTATACGTACAATATTATACAGAGTTTACTCAAGTAAGCATCAATGTTTTGAAATGATAAGAGTGTCACAAAATGTTTTCTTTTTCGCCTTTGTTTTTACTTATTTATCGGTCTTGAACAATTTTACTTTATATGACATGATGTAGCCATAATGTATCCGTCATCGTCGCCATCTATTGCATCACAGCCGTCGAAAGCAGAAACCAACAACAATATCTTTTGCACGGGTATTTTACTACTGTAATACGATAATGTTTTTTCCAGAAACCATCAACAATCTTTTTTTCACCGTTATCACGAGGAAATCTATTTGAAAATGCAAGTAAGACGTGTAATACGATGGCAAAAAGAAAACAGAACCCAACGGGGAAATCTGAACTAATTGGGGAGGGGCGAGACATGCTTATCAGGTTACGAGGCAGGTTTGGAGCCTATTGGGTTCAGAGCGGTGAGCATGGCATATCTGCCCCGCCCCACGCGAAACACATATATATACACATACATATATATATTCATAATCATATAATATTATATTTTATATTACGTAATAAAAACATGTTCGTTACTATTTGTTAGTTTTTTTTATTTTTGTAAAATTGCAAATTGTAATCATAAAAACTTATTTAAGGTATTATAAGAAGTTGTCATTTGTAATAGAGTAAGTTATAAATATTTATATTAATATTATCGTTGAAGATTTAATAAAACTAGTGCGTAACTGATTATTAAGAAGTCTAAAGTATTCAAATTATTACACTAAATGATATTACTAATGGTGTAAATATAATAATAAGTGTGTGATAGTGCGGTTTTCGTCGAGAATCGCTTTTAAAAAAACGCCCTAATAAGATCCTCAACAAGAACGTGACGGGTTTGGGAAGCAACATGCCTCAACGGGACATTGATGCAATCAGTTATTCTAACGCCTATTTCAGATAGAATGACTTGGACATTGGATAGTTCGGGTGAGTTTTCTGTGGCCTCGGTTAGAAAATTGATAGATAACAAACTGCTTCCGGAATGTGATCACGAGACCAGGTGGATTAAGTTCGTGCCTATTAAGGTTAACATTCACGCCTGGAAGGTCATGGCGGATTTGTTACCAACCAGGTTCAATATATCTAGACGTGGTATAGATATTGACTCTCTTGTGTGCGTTAACTGTGATAGAGGGGTGGAGACCTCTAGACATTTGTTCTTTGAGTGTTGTATGGCTAAGCAAGTTACTCAATTAATCAACCGTTGGTGGGATGTGTCGGACATGGAGATCGATTCATATGAAAGGCGGAAGACTTGGTTGGTTAATATTCGAATGCCTTCTAGGAACAAAAAGATGCTTGAAGGTGTTTACTACGTTATGTGGTTGCTCATTTGGTCGTTTCGAAACAAGAAGATTTTTGAGGCTAAGGTTTTGTCAAAGGCGTTGTTTTTTGATGATGTAGTTTGCAAATCTTTTTATTGGTGTCGGTATAGAGGTAAAGTCTCGTTTAGTTGGAACGATTGGCTAAAAAATCCGAACCTTATCTCTTTGTAATTGCTAGCTTCTTGCTAGTTTTTCTTAATAAAAATCGCCGTTCAAAAAAAAAAAAACTTACGCGAGCTTGGAGAAAAGTTTGGTAAACAGGTTTAAAGATTGAAATGACCAATTCGCTCCAAACCCTTCGCATTGACATTCCTAGCTATAATCAAAATTGACTCAAGTACTTTATCAACTAGCTATTGGCTTTATTGTATAACTAGATAACCATGAACAAGTACGCATAACATGAAAACAAAACCTATAAAGAAAAAAAAATGATTTTTGCAAGATATAATAATTGCAAAGATGGTCCCCCATTGGCCATTTGGCCCTATATTTGCCAAAAGTATTTATTTTCTTTTGTCTCTCTTTATTAAAGAGTTTGCATGTTTCATTAAAAGGAACAATGTATATATAACTTCCCATAATCCCATCCAAATATGTTGGATGTATTGGTTTCTTATTTGGGCTTTATAAGTCTTCACTTGTAAAAAAAAAAGTGGTCCATAGAAATTTAATGTATAGTTGCTTGCAAACACCTAAATATCATCCAATTAACAAAAGTGATAAGCCTATAAATTACATCCAATTAGATAATCCTATAAATTAGATAATCACTTCTATGGTTTTTGATATTTTTGTGTTTTTAGTTTGCTTGCATAATACCTACTTCCGTTTCAAAAGAACAACGGATTCATCAATCAAAAAGTTATTACTTTTATTTTTAACTGAGGCATAATGTAACGTTATGCTATAACACATGTAAAGTAATCATATCTTTATGTTTAAAATCACAAGTATCAGAGATAAACGAAAAAATTAGTCTCTAAGCGTAATGTGAACGCATAGTGATGACCCCTTACCCTCGCAACATGGGATACTCTTTTGTGGGTGAACCTTAAGATAAGCTCCAATCTTTCCCATCCACACATTTGATTACAGAATCTCCATTGGTGATATTTCTCGTTTTATGTAAATAACGGACCAATAACTAAACTAATACTACTATAGCTTAACATTTAATCATATTTTTATGATTTTAACCATTTCGTAACTAAGTTTCGAACCATTTGCGAATGAACCGACATATATAAACCCTAAAAAGACTAATTCTTTATTTTTTTTTCATCTTCTCCACCTCGCAAATCCCTTCAACAACCCTAAATTCACATCTCAATATAATGTTTGTAAATAAGAAAATGAAATAATGATTTCAATCTATTATTACATTTCAATTTTGATTAACTTGTTCAAAGGCATTTTAGTTATAAAAAAATTGAACCTCAAATCTATGGTTCTTTATTGTTTTCGTGTACATTTGTTGTTTTACTTATGTAAGATGATGTTTTAATTGATAAGTTAGGGTTTGATCCATGTGAAAATACAAATTATTCGAAATTATCATAAATTACGAATGGGATTCATGGTTTTGCGAACCGAATTCAAAAAGCGCGAACCTAATTTACATGTTTTGTGAATATTTGAATATCCCTTATCCGTTATTTTTTCACAAATTTTGGATATAATTCTTCAAAGCTCAATCGCAAGGGCTACTTTCTCTTTCCTCCAACTCTTTTCACTCTCCCCTAACTACCTTTCCCATCAATTTTTGTAAGAGGTTGTTTTCCCAGATCAGGGTGAAGATAATCAATAACCTAGCTACGTACCAAAGATAGTTACTGGATATCACTTGGAATCGTGTAATCACTTTCCAAAGTAAACTATTCGACCCTATTTCTTGAGTATCACGAATATTTACTTGGGATAAAACCAAATGTATGTCAATGATTTAGGCACAAATCACTAACCCTTGCGCATCCAAGTGTTTTTTGTTTTTGGTGTGTTCTTCATGTTATGATCTCCTATTTATAGGAGAGTACTCAAGTCCTTGGTCAAAGAATTATGAGAGATTATAAGAGAGATAATCTTTTTCATAATTAGACTCATTGATTTCAGGAATTAGTAGTTACATAACCATATTAATCGTGGTCATTAAATGTGATTGTAACTTACCATATGAAATGGTCAAAGCTGTTACAAGTCATTGAATTCATACCAGCGTGTTATTCATTCAGTGTCTTGAACATTCAGCTAGCCCGCTGAGGAGCATACCCGCTGAAGGTTCAAACTAAAAAGATCCGCTAAGTGAGTTACCCGCTGAGGATACATCCTCTGACGGGTTACTCTCTGATGGCATCCTTCAGCTTACGCTGAAGCCATCAGACTAGTGAATATCATTCGGTCCTGAGTTGCACCCACTGAGGAGTGAACTCAATAAACTTCATCAACGACCACTAAACTTTATCAGCGACTAGAATTCCTTTTAACCACTATCTGAGTCAGGGTGTTCAGTGACCTATGGGTGTACACTCCGTACCTCCAGTCCTATTATTCGGTATGAACTGAACCCACAATTGAACTAAATTTCCAACAATCCTCTCCAATTTAGTATAATTCATTTGCATGAAAAATAAACATAAAATAAACAAGTGCATAATGAAAATGTCCTGAGGATTGAATTTACATCTTAGTAATTACACATTCAAATATTCGAGAATCATGGTGTTCTAAGAATTGAACTCTTCAACCCATTTGAATACCTGAAGATAAAAACACACAAGTTTTCAAACACTTAAACGCTCTTGACACTATACAGGTCATGTGTCCATATCCAATTCATAAATATTGTAAAAGCCAAAGTCTATGCTCCCTAAGGTGGCGAAACCTCAATATTTACATAGGTGGTTCCTCTTTATTCATGCTCCTGCTAAGCACTTTTTCAAAGAAATTAACCATTAAAAAGCTAACAACTTCATCCTCCTTTTCAGCAGGTTCCAAGCACATCATTGGGATGATATGTAAATACATGTGCTTCAATCCACAGAACGTTCAGATTTTCACATTGAACTTAGCTGCCAAGTTCAGCAGGGAGTTGGGTGTCATAGCATTCAACGACTTAGTTGGACTTTAATTCCATCCCTTCAGCAGAATTTATAACCAAGTCTCTAGCCAGTCCCTTCGTCAAGTAATCGGCTAAGTTTTGTTAAGACCTCACAAACTTTATAGATACCACCCCATTCGTGATCAGCTCACGAATCATGCTATGCCTGACACCTAAATGTCTAGACTTCTCATTGTACATCTGGCTATAAGGCTTTGCCAATGTAGCAGCACTATCACATCGGATAGGAATATGTGTTGTAGGTTTGATCCACAGTAGAATCTTAAGGAGCAAGTTTTCAACCATTTAGCTTCCTTACCAGCAACTGCTAGAGCCATAAATTCAAATTCCATTATTGAACTAGTGATACAAGTTTGCTTCTTGGAATCCCAAGAAATAGCACCACCACCAAGCAGGAATACCCAGCCACTTGTAGACGAATTATCTTTAGTGTTGCTGATCCAGCTTACATCAGTGTAACCTTCCAACACCGAAGGATAACCAGTATATCTCAATCTATAGTCCATGGTTTTCTTCAAGTACTTTAGTACCCGTTGATTGCTTGCCAGTGCTGAGTACCAGGATTACTAGTATACCTGCTCAGTTTACCCACATAAAATGCAATGTTATGCCTTGTATAAGTCATGGCATACATTAAGCAGCCAATCACCCTAGAATACCCAAGTTGAGATACAGCCTAACCATTATTAGGCATCAGCTTCTCACTTGTATCCATAGGAGTACTAACTGGAGTGCAATCAAAGTAATTGAATTTTTTAGTACCTTCTCAATATAGTGAGACTGAGAAATTGCTATTCCATTACTTTTATGTTTAATCCTTATACCCAGGATAACATCAGCCTCCCCCATGTCCTTCATAGAAAACCTTGATAACAAAAATTCCTTTGTCAGGTCAACCTAAACTTGGTCAGTGCCAAAGATCAGCATGTTATCAACATATAGGCAAATGATGACTCCTTTATCAAATTTGCTATATATACATTTGTAAGCTTGGTTAAGTAAATAACCATTAGACAAAACCACTTCATCAAATTTTTTATGCCATTGCTTAGGTGTCTGCTTCAGCCCATAAAGAGATTTAATCAGTTTACACACCTTGTTTTCATTGCCAAGCATGATAAAGCCCTGAGGTTGTTTCATATAGACCTCCTCATTTAATTCACTATTCAAAAAAGCTGTCTTCACATCTATCTGATGAATAATCAGACTGTAAATTAATGCCATAGCAATCAGCAGTCTTATGGTACTGATACGTGCCACTAGAGCATAAGTATCAAAGTAGTCTATCCCTGACTTTTTTTTAAAGCCCTGAATGACCAGCCTTGCCTTGAACTTTTCAACAGTTCCATCTACCTTCAGCTTTCTTTTGAAGATCCATTTGTACAACCAAGAGGTTTGCAACCTGGAGGTAGATCAGCCAACACCTAAGTGTTGTTGCCCATGATGGAGTCCATCTCATCATTAATTGCTTCCTCAACATTAAAGCAATAGGAGTGTTGGTCAGAGACCTCATCCCTTGTTTTTTCAATTAAGTATAATTGAAATTCAGGTCCAAAATCCTTTGGAGTCCTATTCTTTTTGCTTTTTCTAAGCTCAGGTTCAGGTTGCTGAACAACCTCTTCAGTGACCTCTTCAGAGACCACTGAACCACCAATGTCTTCAGTTCCATTAGGAATCTTGAGACTTGGTCTAGGGACTAATGAGAATCTATTCTCATCAAAGATAATATCCCTTGATTCAATTATAGAGTTAATGGAAACTGAATCATTAGGCTCAATGACATAGAACCTAAAAGCCTTGGAATGCTTAGCATATCCAACAAAGATGCATTCAATGCCTCTTTCACCCAAAGTTTTCAGCTTTGGATTAGGGAGTCTTACAACTGCCCTACAACCCCAAACCCTAAGGTAGTTCAGGTTTTGGTTTCTTTTTAGTCCAGAGTTCATAAAGGGTAACCGTGTTCCTTTTATTGGAAACCCTATTTAATAAACAACAAGCTGTTAACATAGCTTCACCCCAGAACCTTTGACTTAGTCCTGAGTAGGACAACATAGAATTAACTATTTCTTTTAGTACTCTATTTTCCTTTCAGATATACCATTTTGTTGTGGAGTATAGGGGGCAGTCGTTTCATAGATAATACCAACATACTGAAAATACAGAGTATCCATGTACTCACCTCCCCTATCAGTCCTAAATCTTTTGATTTAGGACCATTGTTGTAATTCAACTTCAGTTTTGAATACTTTAAATTTATCTAGTGCTTCATCCTTAGTATGTAATAAATAAACATAGCAAAACCTTGAAGCATCATCAATAAATGTCACAAAGTACTTTTTATTCCCTAATGAAGGAGTAGCATGCATATCACATAAATCACTGTGGATCAGTTCCAAAATTTTAGTTTCACGTTTTACATTTTAAAATGGTTTCTTAGTTATTTTGTTCAGCATGCAAGTCTTACACTTTTCAGTGTCCATGTCAAAAGCTGGGATTAACCCGTCCTTAGACATATCTTGCATCCTCTTAACGTGGACATGATCTAGTCTAGCATGCCATAGGATTGAATAATTCAGTTTAGAGGTTGACATAAAGGCTGAAACAATATTATCATTAACAATATTAAGCCTGAACATTTGATTACTCAAATAACCAAAACCAATAAACACACCATGTTTAAATAAAACAAATTTATAAAATTCAATCACTTGTTTATAACCACAATTATTCAAAACACTACTAGAAATCAAATTCTTCCTTATATTAGGAACATGCAAAACATTAAACAACGAAACAATCTTTCCAGAACTAAACTTAAGATCGAAACAACCACATCCATGCACCAGGGCTGTTGACTCATTTCCCATGTGAAGAATAGATCCATAATCCTGCAACTCATAGGTCTTAAACTATCATCTATCTTTACACACATGAACTGTTGTTCCTGAGTCAACCCGCCACACAACATCATCATCCTGCACATAATAAGCCTCAGATACATATGTAACATAATAAACATGGAAAGATTTATTAAACATATTCTGACCTTTCAATGAGTTGGTAGAACCATCCACTGAACCATTTGTGCCTGAACCATCGGCTTTGTTGCCAAATTTTCCGCCTTTGCAATCCTTTTTCAAGTGTCCAGGTTTCCCACACTTCCAACAAGTTACTTTAGACTTTTTGTTAGGATCAGCTTTGGTGTTATCATGATGCTTACGTTTACCCTTGTTGTCATTGTACCTGGAGGAGTTGTTATGCTTAGGGGTGGCAATTCGTGTCGGGTTCGGGTTGGCGGGTTCGGGTTGACAGGTTGGCGGGTCTGAAAACTCCAACCCGAACCTGACCCATTTAAATAATCGGGTCAACTATGTCAACCCTAACCTGTTTACACATAACCCGAACCTGACCTGTTTAATAAATGGGTTAGATATGTTGACCCAAACCTAACCCAAACATATTTAGATTCAACCCGAACCTGTTAATTTTCGTGTCGGTTTCAGGTCGGGTTTCGTGTCGGGTCAGAAATTGCCACCCCTAGTTATGCTCCACCATATTGACAACTGAAGGACCAGCAACATTGTTGCCTTTTGGCTTGTCACTATCCTGCATCCTAAGGGACTCCTCAATACGCAAATGACTGCCCAACTCAACAAGAGTTAATTCCCTCTTCAAATGTTTCAAGGTGTGCTTGAAATATTTCCATGAAGGGGAAAGTTTATCAATGATACATGAAACCTGAATGGATTCATCCATGTTCATCTTATGTTGTGTAAACCTTCCAAGTATACCAAGAAGTTCATTGTATTGTTCCAAGACTGGTCTTGAATCAGTCATCTTAATTTGTGAAATTACTAACAAGGAACTTCTTACTTGATGCATTCTCAGCCATATATTTGGCCTCCAAAGAATCCTATAGTTCTTTAGAAGATTCAACATTCTGGTAAATATCAAATAAAGAATCAAACATACCATTGAGGATTAAACCTCTGCAGACATAGTCATCGTTGTCCTACTTGGCCCTCTTCCTGATTTGTTCCACGATTGCATCATCACCACCATCTTCAGGAATAGGAGTAGTCAGCACATCTACCACACTCATACTGGAAAGCAAGAAATGCATCTTCTTCTGCCATCTTCTAAAGTCCACCCCTTCAAACTTGTCAAGCTTGGCAAAGTTTAAAGCCATGTGTTTCATTGCAACAGCAGCCATTGATTATCACAAAATAATCTTCTTTGATTGTTGGTTATAGTAGATCCCAGATCAGGGTGAAGGCAATCAATAGCCTAGCTAATTACCAAGATGGTTACCGGATATCACTTGAAGTCGTGTAATCACTTTCTAAAGAAGATTATTCGACCCTATGCCCGGATTACATGAATAACTCGTTGGGATAAAACCAAGTGTTTGTTCTTGTTTTAGGCACAGATCAAGAACCTTGCGTTTATATATGTTTTTGTTTTCTGTGTATTTTTCCATGCAATTGTGATCCCTATTTATAGGGGATTTACTCAAAACCTATTCATGGAATTAATGAGAGATTAATGGCCAATTAATCTCTTCCATAATTATCCTCTATAATTTAGGAATTAATGATTACATGACTAAATTAAATATATGGTCATTAATGCAGTCAAATCTGCTACTTAAATAGGCAAAAGATATTACAAAACATTTAATGTAGTCAAACATGCCACTTAAATGTTTGTAACCACCCATTTAATTCTAACCACTAAAAAAGTCAAGGAAAATCAGTGACTTGATGTGTATACACTTCGTACCTCCAAACTCATTTTCAAGTATGATCCGATTCTCACAATTGCACAAAATTTCTAACAGATTTGACGTCTAAGTACAAACCACATCATTGTTTGACGAATACGATAGATCAATATAGCTAGCAAAAGAATTATGTTCTTTCTTACTTCGAGGAATTAAATTTTAGTGTCAACTTGCATCAAGATTCGACAAATCGAATATAGCTAGGAATTCTCTTAACTGGAAAATAGTAAGGTACATTTGTTCATGATACGACTTGAACACACAACTTGGATGACATGGAGAGCTTTAGTATGACTTTCAAATATATATAATACGGATTAGCCAAATAACTTTTAATGAACTAAATCATGATGGCCTTCGTTACAAACTACGACTCTAAATTGTCTAATGTATGGCTTAGAACTGAAGAAATCCTATTTATCCTTCAATCATCACATGTCAACCATCTAAGAGTGACTCAGTGAGTAAGAAAATGGATCATTATCATAAGTTTAGGAATGATTAACACATAGATGTAGGAGGACACGTAGGAAAATGCATGAGTATGAAACTCAGAGGGGTACGTCTTATAATTCTAATATCCATGTTAAACCTACCAAGAAACTCAAACTAAATCTAGAATCATTATTATATATCTTTAGGAGGCCATTGCTCTAACACTATCGCTAGTTCCAAGCCCAAGCAACAAGCTATGCGTGAACAAGCGCCGAAATCAACTAAATCATAGAAAGGAAGAAATTATCAGTAGCAAATGATTAATAACATACTCTTATAAGGAGTTTCACGCCTCATATCCAGTTCTGCTTCATTGTTATGTGCTGTGAAATTGTATTTGCTAGATTCCAGCTTTTCTTGCTAACATGTTCATATTGCCATTCCTTGGCCCAAACATCAAACATTTAAAGTTCCAACAATTTATCTGCTGTACGTGATAATATATATTTGAGGCATCAAACATGCATGTTACTTACATACTTAATACAATTTAAAAACTAATGTTCAATCCCACTAGAAATCTTTGATGTTCACTAATGACTGAAATCAATTTGTTACAGTAATATGTAAAAGAATGTTATGCAGTAATATTTCCCAGTAATATAACCACAAAACAAGGCACTAGGGCGAGCAGACAGTGCCAGTATAGTACTACTAACACATTTCTGTAAACTTAACTGAAACAAAAAAGGATGATAAGAATGTAATCAGAATATCTGAACATACAGGAATTGCAGAAGTACAAGTTCTTGAAGACAATGATGCGAACTAGGGATTAAATTCAAAGGTTATATATGATCCCTTTATGGAAACCAATATGCCAAAACAAATAACTCAGATATCATGCAAGTACTAAATATATATGTCTCCATATACGTATTACACACCATATGAATCTAATTACATGAAATAATATACTATATGTATCGTGTAATGAAAACTATGAAGCATCTGAAGTGATCTCTACCTCGTCGCCATCTCGATTGAAGAAAATCAGCTTTCTTCATTACCATGTGAACGATCCTTGGGATGTGTATCAAAACCGAAAGGCACTTTTTGTTGAGAATCACTCAAATTAAGTAGTGGCATGAGCGAATTTGGTGGTTGACTAGAACTTGAGCTTAACAAATGGAAGTGATTATTTTGTCTAATGAGATCATGATTCTCTCCCAAATTGGGCATGGGATATGGAGGGTAAGGCGAAGGTGTTGTGGTAGCTGGAGGACACAAGAAAAGCTGGGATGCAGATGGGAGAGCCATTGAAGAATCGGTATGAGATGAAACTAGTCCTTGGTTTCCAAATTGGGATATCGATAGATTCGAAGAAGGCTCCCAATTATAGTAAGGGTTGTATGGAAACAAACCTGGATAAGAATATTGAGGTATGGGGAAAAAGTTCAAACCTCCATTTCCATCTCCATTTTCTTGTTCATTCCACTTGTTTTCGACTAGCGCTTCCTTCCCTTTCATTCTCTGATGATCTTGATTTATGCCTTGATCGTTGTCAAGCTTGATTTGTTTGGTGTATAGTAAGGTTCGGTTTCCTACATCTTTCACAAAAGTTGCATTTGGAGTACTAAGAAACTGAGAGAAGGAAATTTGAGGGGAATTCAAATCTTGAGGGATTAAGGGCGATGGTACTGGATGGAATTGATTGAAGTCTCCAGGTAGCATTTGTAGTGGTGGAAGCTGATCGATATCATCTTTTGTTGAATCAATTAACCAATCTATGACCTTGCTAGGTTGGTTTAATCCTAGCCTATCTTGAAGATCATACAATTGAATAGCTGTAGGAACAGAAAGCCTAATCCGTCGGTCTCTCAATCCTTTAACAGTGCAAACCTTGCTATGCCTATCTTTTCCTCCAAAAGCCTTAGATACCCTTACGATTCGTGGGTTCTTAAAACCTGCCCATTGTCTTGAAGTTGACGTATGCTTTGGTATTGTGGCCTCGTTGATATCACCTTCTTGTTTTGCTGGGTAGTCTTTTCCTCCGGAACTATTGTTGAACATCTTACAACTTCTTGCACCATCAGGCTGCAAAGAAACAGCTAAACACACACAACTGTTCACAGGTTACATATCTTCATTTCAGGTAAATGAATTAAATTAGGTAAATTAAAAACTTTTTAAACATATAACTAATAAGGAGATCAAAGTATATAGATGACATATGACCCTTAAAGATATGAGCAACAATCTAGGGTTTTATCTTCAGGATCTAAAACATACTAGTATGATATTATGAAAAAAACAGCAATTAATGAAAGATAAGAAATGAACAAGCTAAGAACAAGCAAAAAAAACTTGGATCATGTACATGTGATCACTATAATTAGCTGAAAATTAAAACTCAATCTGTGAAAGTACTTCAATTGAAATGTATTGACTATAACTCACATCGAGTAAAATTATCATGTGCCTTTGGTACTGCAGATCAGGTAGAATTCAATTGCAAGCTAGGTTTCCTGAAAAGAGAGAGGAAAAGCTCCAGTATCAAAGTGAAATTGATGAAGGATCTGATACTAGTTGTAGAAATTTCTATTTTTCACTTATTATTTGCAACAAAAGGGAAGCATTTTATATCTGAGACACATATCTATTTATAATATAGTTCGTATAATTTCCAAGATATTGTTATTAGTTTATTTTCCGTAATGTGAAAAGGTAACATATCTTAGAATCTTACCATGTTGCACGCGAAAGAAAAGAAAAAGGAAAGGCGAATTTTCGACCATGTGGTGTCTTTGTCAGCCGACACGCAAGCAAGAGAACTGCTCACCACACATTGAACATTCTGGTTAGTGAAGAAAGTTCTACTAGTCATCTTTTTAGTAGTCATATAGTTATATATCAATGATAGAATGGTATATATGTGATTAAACCAATCAAGATAGCTAGGAAGTACCAAAAATAACAAAAAACAAAAAAACAAAAAAAAATTCAACTGTATGGTGGACCATTCTAGTCTAGGTAGAAAAATAGGGTTAATGGCTTGATGCTTTAGTGACAACAACATATCGCTAGCTTTCTCGGTCGATTCTAAGGTTTACATATGCATGCTTGGTTACAAGAAGTTACTTATACATCTAAAAGAAAAGATGTTAGCAACTATTCCAAGCTAGAATTGCGTTCTTTCTTATGTGTGCATTCTTTCTTTGTTCTTCTTCGTTTTTTTTAACGGAAATGCAAAGTTTATATTAAAGTGATTTAGCAAGAAGCTAGAGAAAAACGGGAGTACACAATGTTTTACAAGCAAGATTTGGATCAACATTTCAACAATATCTTAAAACAGTACATTTCTCAAATGCTAGGTGAATTAAATCAAGTATATATGTAAGACTTTATACATAAAGTTCCAAAGATAGTCAAGGATATGTTTATGCATAATACAGTAGCAATTATAAGTCGTAATATTGAAGTAAATACATAGGATATTTCACTGGTCTTTTGAATTCCAATTATAGAAAAGAAATGTAATTGAAATAGTTAATAAGTTTTGCAGGATGTGGATCATGAAGAAAGCTGTTGTGTGAACCACAGAAGGATTGCAGTGAGTATATGTGTAGATGAGGGACCAAAAGGAATATGAGTTTTAAAAAGATATGGCACTACTGTTACATTGCTTATTGCTCCAGGGACCACCATACTATATACTGCAATGAGATATGATAATGAATAAATAATTAAGTATATAGCGTAGTACATTATAAAGTTAATCATATAATTTCTGCCTGATTAACAAGTATCAAAGCTAACCTGTAATTAGCTAGCTTGTAGTCTAGGTCCTAACTGTAGAATGAGATAATTAGATATTGAAGTTACATTTTGTTTGGGACTTTGGGTTTTATATTTAAAATATGTGCTATACTAAGTCCATGGTTTGTTCATCTTCTAACCAAATGTAGCAGGGTACTATGGTTAAGGATCATATGTCCGGCCAGTAACTTTGACAAAAATAGACATATCTATCGATGTAAAATAAAGTCTGCTTGTGACTGCTGCCCTATATAGAAATTGTTATGCTGATTGATTCTGGTGTTCTTTTGACTTGGTGTAAATCTTTAATTCAGGATGAACCCTATATAGGTTACAATAACAGTTTCAGAAAATAAAGAAAAGTAAAAGCGCCCTAGAATTGATCAAGCCCTAACATCATTAATACTTCACTTTAAAAATCAACGGGAAAAAAAATACAGCAAAGCTAAGTGTGTGGCCAATAGTTTTTGTAATAAAGAAATTGCCCATGGTGAGAAACCCTACTAGCTTATGAAAAATATCTCAAATCTAAAACAAGAAAGGTGCACAAAAGGCATGAAACATGCATACAACACCCATGATGTACACAATACAATTCTTTCAATTCGAAAGAAAACTTGCTCTTTAATTTTTACTCGAACAATGTTTCTCTGTGAATCGGAAATTTTGTAGCTTTCTTGTTTATTGGATACCATAAAAGAGTAACATTTGAACTATATATGTATTGTAGTCTTTGCGAATTGGCAGCCCTTTGCAGGCGCAAATTCTTCCTGATGATGTGGTTATACGAAACCATAGTTTTGCAGGGGTGTTTGGATACAATTTAACAGTGAAACAAATTGTTGTAAACTAGAAACTGATATTGATGAATTGTTGTTTACAATCGACACTTTCCTATTAATACTACTGAAACGACATGTCCCAAAGTCCCTGAGAAACATTGTGTCGTTTCATAATAACTGACATAAAAAACTGCTAAAACCTTTTGGGTTTCCTGGGGTACGACCCAACCCATTCTAAAGTTACAGTTTTAACCCATAAATATAAACAAATATAAAACATATCTAATAATGTCTTTTCTAATCTATCATAACGAAATTAAACGTGCCACATCTCCCCTCTAATTTCGTAATGGTAGAGTCTTCACAGGTTCTTTCGATTCTTCACACGATGATGATTAAATCATCGCTGCTGGTCATACTTTGTGCTTCCTTGTTTGAGGCTGCATCCGAACTGTTGTTGCCTTTTACATCATCCTGGTCGTCTGTTCCTTGAGTCTTGTCTGGCTTTCCTTCCTCTACTTCCGCGTCTTCCATCCTTGCATCGCCTTGTGGCCTTCCATTTCCTGCATCTCCAATGCAATTTTCCCCCACAATTCCCGGCTTTCCATGCTTTGATCTCTTCGCTTCTTCGTAGTAAACCTTAGCCATGCCAATATATTCCTTGTATAACTCTTTGACCTCATCCTGATGTTCCTGTCCTAAACCAAATAATTCTGCAACCTTGCCCCATTTTTTATCCAACGAGACAATCATGTAGCCTCCCATATCGTCCACAAACTTGTATAGTGCTAGTAAATCAATTTTATTCAATCCTATTTCTGGTGGCAAATTTCCTAGCACTTCTTGACCCATAAAATCAATATAGAACCATTCTAGTAATTCCATAAACTTTTTCCCCATTATCTCCCAATTCGGATAAACTAATTTATCTATCTTAACAAGATCTAAGAAAGATATAAATCTGGGAAACGAGTTTATCTTAAAGTGGTATAAAGTTCCATTCATACTTAAATACCTGTCATCGACATAGTCATGTGTGTCTTCTTCTTTCATTTTAAGATCTTCCATACCTTTGATTAGAGAACACTCTTCCGTTGGATCAATAGACTTAAAATAATCGTCTAAATATTCATTGTGGCTTTTAACCATGGCTGTTGAATCCTCAACCATGTCCCTATCCTCATTCGCATCCAACATGCCTCTATCCTCATCAAACATATACTTAATGACACACTTATTCCCTTCAACAGTTACAACATACCCTTGGTTCTCTAATTGCTCCAAACTTAACACATTTAAAGTAATTTCGGGTGTGTAAAATACATTTGAAATTACCTTTGTTCCGTTCTCGGTTTCCACAAATGCCTCCCCGACTCCATAAGAAAATATGAATTTTCTTTGCCTTTCTTCTTTTTCCAACATCTTGAATTCGCCCTTCATCCTTTTGAAGTTTGATTTTACCGGCGTCATATGATTCTTATACTCCTTGCTAATATACCAAATTCGGTTCCAATCCTTTTCACCGGACCCGTTTACCATGAAATCCGTAGTCACGTGTACCACTTCGGGGTACTTTAGTTCTTCGGTGTACCGAGGCTGTGAAGCCTCTATTTTTCCTTTCATCTTATTCCTTTTATGAGGGCAATTCCACACAACATGGCCTCTTTCTTTGCAAGCGAAACATCTAGCCCTTTTATCCTTCCTGGTTTGTTTGAGTGTTGCGCATACACCAGAAGTATTATAGGCTTCGTTTTCTTTTATCTTCGCCTTCAGCATTGCTCTTGTTTCGTGGGACAATCTTCTGTTACAGCAACTTCTTGGTACGACTTCGGCAGTACCATTTGACAGAGAGTACCGCATCTCGTGATTGTTCCATTGATGATAGGTTAGCTTCTTCTTCCAAGTATCGAACCATCGGCTCTGATGCCACTGTTGTCCCAAATTGCTAGATGAATTGTATAAGTTGCAAATATAAATGAATAAGTAAAGTTTCTGTACGAGTTCCTTGGTGAAATTATTAAAGCAGGTGCAATGACTCTTAACATTACTGATACCGTTGGCTTTAACTTGCCTCGTGAGTTTGGCCAACTCATTGCAGACGTAAGAGCCAACACTCCTGGCATTGAGGATGTCATCATTTCTGTCCACTGTCATAATGATCTTGGACTTGCTACTGCCAATACTTTAGAGGTAATCATATACAATTGTTATGCACTTCGTTTATGTGTTTACTTGGATGCTAAATTATGTTGATTCTAGGGGGCGTATGCGGGTGCAAGGCAGT
>BQNB010126331.1:0-19619 GCA_026074375.1 Tanacetum coccineum
AAGGATAATACATATCCTTTCCTAAGATATCTCTAAGATAACTATTACTATTCTGTTACATAAACAGACTTAACTATGAACAGACTTAACTAACTATGACCAGTACTAACTCTAGTACTGCTACTCTACCAATACTAACTTAGTACTGCCAGACTTAACTTAGTACTGTCAGTATTAACTCAATACTAACGAACTAACTATTACTACCAGACTTAACTGTTATACTACCAGTATTAAGTCTGTTACAATCTATTTCCCAACAATCCACTTGAGTTAATGTTCAAGGGATGTCATTGTTTAAAAGGGATTGATAGAATCAAGACTTCGCTTAGGATGATGTAAGCTCGCCTCTTTGATTGAAGAGTTGAAGTGTAGTTAAAGTCTTGTCTAGGAGTCCACCATTTTGTTTCGATAAAAGGGGAGAAGAAGTGTAAATAAGTAATTTATACATTTTACTATGAGTTATAGTTTACATATTTTGTCATCATTGATTAGCAATTTTTAAACCACACCTTTTATATATATATAATAAAATATAAAATATATATTAAGTATAGTCTAAAAACAAAATCAATGAAACCGGGAAGTAGTATAGAATGTTCCCGGGTCGTTTATCCCCAACGAGGCTGTGCTGGAGAATCGATACAGTCGGAAGATTGGAGTTTGAATGAGAGAAATGATTTGAGAGTGTGGAAAGCTAAGTTAAACAATAACAAATAAAAACGATTAAGAAAAACCTAAAAATTATGAAATTAAGCTGAAAAACGAGAGCACGAATCCCGAACAAGGGGTCAAAAACCTAAAATCTTCAAAATTAACCCTACAAAGAAATTTTTACTTCTAAACTACTCTAGGGGACTAATAACGAAGAATGAAAAAGACTAGACTGAAAACGGAGTTCGTTTGACCCAAAAACGAGTCAAGACAAAATCCGTACCCGAGGCCCGTTCTTTAAAAATCAAAAAAGTTTCTAAAAATGACCCTACGATTAGGTTTTTGCATTTTTCCTTCCGTAATATATGACTAAAGAAAATTTTCTAAAAAAGAAAAATATTTTTTTGATGATTTTTATATTTTTTATGAATTTTCTAAACTTTTAACTAAATTAAATTATAAAAAATACTAAACTATTTTTAAAAATTCTGAAAAATTTACCTAAAATATTAGACACTAATACTAACCTACGAAAAATAAGAAACCCAAATTTCGGCTTATAAATAAGCCGAAATTAAGCTGAAACAGCTTATGGCTTATTAAGGCCAAAAAGGGGTTAAATACTAAACCCCTTGGGATTCTAACGTAGAAGTCCCAAGGGCGCAGCGGTAACACTTGTTACAAAAGAGAGGTGTATTGAGGGTAGAGGCCCGGGTTCGAGTCTTGCTCACCCGGGTCACCCCTTATCTCCTCTCTTTTTTTTTGAAAACTTTTTAAAGCAAACTTGTTAAGCTCCTTGAGCTTAACAATTTTTATAACTACAGCTTTTTAAGAAAGCTTATAAATAAGCTGAAAAAAGGCTTTTTAAAATGGACAGTAGCTTAAATGAGCTTAAGGCTTAATGTGGCTAAGTCTTGGTGAACTTTTTGGACCAATAAGCTAAAACTTGAATAAATAAGCTAAAAGGGATTGTCTATCCTAATCCTAAATAAGTACTAATAAGTTAAAATCTACAACTAAATAAGCTGAAAAGGGCTTAAACAGACAGAAAGCATAAACAAGCTTAAAGCTTAAATGTGGCTTTTTCTTTTGACTATTAGGAACAAATAAGCAATGAAAGTGATCAATAAGCAAACATAGGCCACTAACACACTTAATAAGCAACTAAGGTCACAAAAACAGCCATTAAAAAGCACAAAAATAAGCTGGAAAGAAAAATAAGCTATTTCCTACTCTATGCTTAAAAAATTCAAAGTGCCTACTTAAGGCCTGAAAATAAGCTAGCTAGAGTATGACTTAAGGTCTGAAAATAAGGGGGCTTATCAAAGAGCTTATTGGCTTTTTAGAAAAGCCAAAAACTCAAGATAAGGTTCACAAATAAGCTAGAAAAGTGTGCTTAAAAACAACCCCTTAGCACCAGGGCAACTAAGCTAAAACAAAGGGGCTTATATTGACAGCTTAAAATAAGCTGTCAAATAAGCTCAAAATGAAAAACAAAGTTAAAACAGATGAAGAATGGCTTAAAGTGAGCTTATGCTCAAATTTTAAGCTTCTAAAAACAAAGAAAACATGCTGATTTTAGTCTTTGAAAAAGGGGCTTTTTCTTTTACTAAAATGATGACACCAATCTTGGCAGTTTTGACCTAGGCACACAAATGACTCAAAGCACTTTTGACAGCTTGTTTAGACACTCAAATGACACAACTTTTGAAACTAAAACTCAAGTATACAAGAGCTTATGAAATAAGCTCTTGTACCTCCTTCAAAAAACCACAGTTTCAAAGAATACTTATAAAATCTTGAAAAACAGGCTTTGGACTAAGAATCTTTGGCAAAACAGACTTAAATAAGCATAAAAATGCTAACCAACTTTGGCCAAATGGCCACAACCCATAACATTTCTGATTTGACCCATTTTAGTACTTACCCCAAACACCCTCTTATATTTTTAAAACTGATTTTAAAACTTTTAAAAGCTGATTTAGGCACTCATTTTTAAAACAAAGATCAAACAAGCATTAATAAGCATAAAGAGGACATAAACAAGTAAGACAAACAAGAATAAGCTAAGAATAAGCACAAATAAGCTGTTGCTACAGTAACTTTTAAGCAAAAGTTTAAAAAGAAGGCATACCTTAATCCTTGCTCAAACAGGATTTTTGAATTCCTAAATAAGCTCTAAAACCTACCCTTAGCTTATGAATAAGCTTAAACTAAGAAAACCCAATGAGCCATCCATTATTGCTCATTCATCCACAGCTTGATCAAACAGTAACCCGTTTCTTTTGAATTTTTCTTAAACTTTTGATTAAAGGTTTTAAAGAACAGATTATAAAAAGACTTGTATTAATAGCTTATATGACTTTTAAAGAAACACAATGTAATGTAAAACTTAGAACACAATGTTTTAAGGGTAAACTGAATTTTCATAAAAGAAAAGAATGCAAGTACATCAAAGTTGAAAATGAGTTACAATATTAAAAACTGATATCTAAAAACTACTCTCACTAAAAAAATCTCTGCCACAATGTCTTACAAAGTCTTAAATATTAACACAGCGAGGTTCTTTTGTCTCCTTGTCTTCTTTTCCTTGTGTGCTTCCTTGAAGAACACAAAACAGCAAATGTCTTGTTGTGATGCGCAAACACCTAAACAATCCTGGCCCTTGGGGTTGCCTTTGTAACCCAAGTCGTAAATCTCACCCTTGATTGAATTGGTGTTGTTTTGATTGGCCAACTAGGCATAGACCCATAAGTGGTGGTGGGGTTTGTTATGGTGATGGTTTTGGAGTGTTGTGGAGGTCAAAACGAGGTATACCATTGACAGAGTGGGGTATTGAGGTTTGGCGGGAAATAGATGGTGAAGATATACAGTAACTTCAAAATGGGGTGAGGGTTTGGGGTTTTGTCAGTAGTGGTCCCCCCTCATAGGTTTTAATTGTGTGTTTGCACACACGTCTTGTGTTATATATAAGTTTTGCTTTGGCAGAAACAACCCCCTTGAGAGTTTATAAGGGGTATTACACCACAAGACCTTGTGGGTTTACATCTTTAGGGACTTGGCGACTTGACCCTGTGGTATATCTTTGGAATTGGCATTTTGGCTCTTGTGAGTATTTTTTTCCACATTTTCTTTTCCTTTATAAAGTAAGGTTAGGGACCTATAATTGGCAAATTGGTCCTAAACTTATTTTTCTTCCTTCACTATTTGACTCTGGATTTTTTGCCGTAGGTTGACTTTGGTTTGACTTTTCACACTTGGGCTATCATGTCTTGACTTGTCTTTTCTATCTTTTCTATTCTGTGTCCCGGTTTATTATTTTGGCTTCGTTTTTGTCCTTTTTTAGATATCCGTGTCCGTACGCACAACACAATTAGCAAAACAAGCATATTTTTTGGCATTTAAAGTCTGTTTTGGTTATTTTGACTTGTTTTTTAAAGTAAAAGGTGATGTGTAATAATCACATACCAACGCGCGGGTGGAAATTCTTTTAGGTAAAACGACTAGAGAGGCTTTAAACATAATTGAAATAAATCCAAAAGTTTGTTATTCACTAAAGCTCAAAATCTTCTAGGATGAAATGCTACTTCTAGTAAAACGGATGAGAGAATCATAAGCTTGCGGGATCAACTTTCGACCTTAGTCGAGATTAGTTTCTAAAAAGATTGTCACTCCCGCTCCGGTTAAAGTAGTTGAAGAATCTTGTGTTACTTGTGGTGGTGCCCATTCTTGGTATAATTGTCCGGCTACCGATAACAATCAATCTAGTGTTTGTGCGAAAACGGGGTGACTTATAATCAAGTTAACCCTCAAACCGTGTTTTAGTAATCAAATGGCACACCTAGGTTTGCTCCGGTGCAAAACTGGTCAAAATAGGTTTAATCATAATCAAGTTCAAGGGAATAATTTTCGGGGAAACAATTTTCATCAAAATCAAGGTTTTTTCAAAAATCAAGTTAATCAGGTGCCGAATTTTCAAAATCAAGGATTTCAAAACCAACATTTTCAAGCTCATAATAATCAATTTCAACAAGGGATTCCTCCAGAAATTAACGCTTATATAAGTGCTATGAGGTCAATTGGTAGCAAATATGCAAGGTCAAATCTATGAAATAAGAAGCACGTTAACTAAACAAGGATAATCATATAAAAATTTAAATAATGACATGCGGAGTATTTAAGGAAGTTCTTTCAAATCAAGCCTCACTTCTTTCGGGTACTCTTTCGAGTAACACAATCCCAAACCCGAAGGTGAGATGAAAGGCGATCACTACTCGAAGTGGTGTTGCTTACGAGTGGAACCCTCGATTCCTACTATTCATATCTCCTAAAAAGGTAGTGGGAACGAAAACCGATGAGACCAACGATAAGAGAACAAATTTCTAAGGAAGTACCGCTCAAATTCCTCACCTCCGTTTTATCCCTTTATCGATTCCCGGAACCCGATGTTCCATGACGACTTTGCCTAAAAACCACTCCTATTCTGGAATCCGATATTCCGAAGAAGTTTTACCTAAGCCAAATATTTCCATATCCTTTCACGACGAGATAATCAAAAGTCCCTACAAAGCTTCGAATCAAATGAGAGATCTTTCCAAATCTTCAATTTTGCCTCACATTAGTTTTTCGCGATGCTTGTCTTTTAGTTCGCCAAGATTTCTCAATATGATTAAGAGTTTGCTCATGAATAAGGAAAAGTTGCTTGAGTTAGCTAAGATACCGTTGAACGAGAATTGCTCAGCGATGCTTCTCAAAAAGCTTCCCGAAAAGCTTGGAATCCGGCAAGTTTCTATTCTATGTAATTTCTCAGAATGGAGGTAGCCCACGCCTTGGCCGAAATGCTTGGCGCGAGCATAATCTTATGCCTCTGTTCTATTTGGAAAAGCTTCTTTGCCTAGAACTTACACTAACTAATCAACTCGATGACTTTAAGTTACGACCCGAACAAATTACTCATCCTAAAGGACTCGCTGAAGATATTTTTGTCAAAGTTGGGAATTTCCATTTTCCTACCGACTTTGTTGTTGTCGATTTCGAAGCAGATCCTCGAGTTCCTCTCATACTTGGGAGATCTTTTTTGAGAACCAGCCATGCTTTAATTGATGTATACGAAGGAGAGCTTGTTTTAAGGGACGGAAATGAACAAATAACTTTTCATGTCAATGGCATATCACAACATCCTCAAAAGCATAAAAACGAGTCAATTAAAATGGTTAATGACGCATGCAAGGATAGTTTCAAAAGGTTTACCGACGAACCCTGACTTATTCGTCAATAATATATATATATATATATATAATATATAAGCAAACACTCAACCAATTACCTGCACATAGGAATGGTCAAAAGTTTCACCCAAAATATAAATATATATGTTTCGAAGTATGAGTTCCGAGTATCGAAAAGACAAAAAACGTATGTCCCAACGAGGCTAGAAAGAAAATCGAATGATGACTTGATAATGATGATTGAAATGACAAAGATGTGATATGATTGGGCACTAATCCTAATTATCAAAGCAAATAAAAATAAGCAACAGAAAATAAGCCAGGAACAAGAATAGAACTAAGAAATGGTAGAAAAAAAAAAAAAAACTCATAAACCTTTATACTAATACACAAATTAGCTCAAATAAGCTTAAACAAATCAAAAAACCTCAGCTAACTCTAAAAAATAAAATACAAAAAAGCAATTAAGACTAAATTAAGCAAGAAAAACATAACAGTAACTAACAACAGTAATAACATCTAAACTAACATTACTAACTTAGAGTTGTACTAGGCTAGCTTTAAGTAGTACAGCTATCTTTATCAGCTTTAACAAAACACAATGAAACAAGAAATAAGCAAATAAGCTAAAACAAATATTTAACAACCCTACTAAGCACTCAGTAAAGAAAAATAAGCAACTAAAATAACTAAATTGCAATAAGCTAAATAGCTCAAACTGATACACTATTGAAAATACTTTGAAAAGGAAAATAAACTTAAATAAGCACACAGCAAAGGAAAATGGTTTAATCTACTCAAAAAAAGCTAAGGAAATCTTAAATAAGCATAAATAATAAGCTGATAAGCTAAAATGAACCACCAGTACTAACAGTTTTAACTACCAGTACTAACTTGGAGTTAGTACCGCTAGCTTTAAGTTAGTACTGCTAGCTTTAAAATCTAGCCAAAATGAACCAGCAGTACTAACTTGGAGTTAGTACTGCTTGTTTCAAACATCTCTTAAAAATCATTTTTCTTTTTATTTCAAGCTGATTAGGTCCTAAATTATTTAAAACAGATTATCAAATGACAAAATAAGACATTTATAAGCAGACTTCAATCAAGAATAAGCACTTAAATAAGCTGAATCAATCTAACAGTATTAACTCATAGCTAACAGTTTTATCAAATGAACTAACAGTACTAACTAAGAAAGTGATACAAACTATTTTTAAACTAATAACTAAGCAAGATAAGCAGTTCTGCAGTGAATAAGAAAAACAAGAGAAAGAGAAACTTACAACACCCTTGCTCAAAACAGGGTAAACCAAAATGTACATGCTCAAGCTTGTAAACAACAAGCTAAGTATGTCCTAAGGCCGCGATCCAGAACTGGCTTATCATCCATAAAATAAGCTGTGGTGTATTTGAGAGTGATTTTCTCTTAACTACTTAACTTTTTTAAATTTACTTAATTAAAGCAGCTTATAAACAAGCTGTATTGAGAGCTTTTTTTTAACACAAAACAACACAATTAAGAAACTTAACACTTGGAATTGTAAATTGACTTAAAATCTCAAATTTGCATTAAAACTTGAAAGTGTTACAAAGCTGAAAGTAGAAGCTGTAAATGACTTGAAAACTAAAATTAAGTTAAGATATTCTAAGATATTAAAAACTAAAAAAAACTAACTTTTTAAAAACTAACTCCTTCTAAAGTTTACAAAAGACTCTATTTATAGCCGAAGTCTTCTTTCTTGGGTCTTCCAGCTGTGCTTCTTTTGTGAGAGCAAAAACCAAGTGTGCTTGTTGTGTGAGGAGATTTTAAAACAAATCCCAGCCTTCAATTTCTTTTGTGCTTCTTTTGAGTCAATCATAGCCATCGAAAATACTTGGGAATGGTGAGGGATTGCCAACATGGCACTTATACAGCTGGGGGGGGGGGATAGAGGAGTGGTTGAAATGATTTATCTAGGGTGTTGAGTGTTTTGCAGGGAGAAGGTATGGGAAGACATCCCCTAGCTGTACCTGGGTTTTGTTTTGGGCGGGAAGAATGGAGTTTGGGTAGGTTGGCAGCTTTAGCCCCTTATCTCTTATAACCTCATTGATAACTTTGCCCGGTTTGCAATTTCGACCCTTTCCTTTTAATTCTTGCAATACAACTTGGGGTTTGGCAATTTTAGTCCCTCAAGTTGTATTTTCTTCATGTGGTTGACTTTAGACTTTGACTTGACTTGGGCTTTTCCATCCCTTGCTTGGATTGGCTTGTTTTTGGCTTTCTTTTTGAATATCCGTTCCTGCACAATTCAAATGCAAAACATACAAATACAATGTATTTTGGTAGTTTTTATCTTTTAAAGTCCAGTTTTAAATGGAAATTGGTATTGTACATTAACACATACCAAAATCCCCCATACTAAGTATTGCCGGTCCTCACGCAATATTAAGAATAAACACTCAAGAAAACTATAGATCCTAACCCCCTCGACTAATTACCTCAAAAAGTAGCTAAGTGTTCGTAACAAGGAGAACTCAAGAATCATAGCTTCCCGACAAGTCCTGTTTTCACCAAATTTTTTTATATGTACAACTAACTATCCCTAATAATTGGATTTTTCCTTTTTCTTTTTCTTGACTTGCCCTTTGACTTCCTTTATTATTATATCAGACATCATGGGATCATAGATGGAAGCGACCACAAGATTTGCCAACTCTACAAATAATGAGGGAGTGGTTAGTGTGAGTTTTAGTAAATTTACACTTTTGGTCCCTCCATGTTTTTTAAATTTTAAATCTTGTCTTTTTAATCTAATGAAATGGATTGTTTAGATTTGTCATTTGGTATGTAAGGAGAAACTAGTATGCAAAATAGCTCATCTCTTTTGCTTAAACGTATCTAGCAATTTGATTAAGAAAATCAAAATTTAAAACGGATATATATACACTTGAGAAGGCATTAGCTAGCTAAGGTTAATATAGTCCTAGTGAAAGAATCTTGCTTTTGTATGTATTCATCAAAGACTGCGACAACTCCTTTGATACTTTGCTAATATGGTAGTATTTCTTTGTGGCTAACAAATCTCACTTTATATAAAGATAATATCATTTGTATATTCTAACCAAATCGTATAATTACAGACACAATCCAAATTTGTTATTATGTGTTGTTTCCTTTTCTTTAATTTACACATGCTTACAAAGTCACAAGTGCCGGAACAAAAGCTAAATAAACATCATATATGATACATCGAATTTAAAGGTGAGTAACGTACACCAAGTATTTTAGCCATGCAAGCAATTAATTATGTCATTTAAAAAAATACTCCGTACTATACAAAACTACCATCAAAGTAACTTGATAGTTAGAGTCATTGATATCCTCTAAAAAAATCTCATATTTAGATCTCACTAATCACTAATATACATATTTTGAAGGCTGCGGGAGAAGAGTTTGAAATATTAGATGACTCTTAGTTGATTCAAAGGTAATTCTGGGTTTATTGTGTCTATTAAGTTTAGGTTTGCATTGCTTGTTCATTAAGAGCCATGTATTTGTTATAAATACATAGGTAATCTTCATTATGTAAAATAACAAAGATAATATATTATTGATTGTGTTTTTGTGTGTTACATAATGAAAATTAGCCATGTATTTATAACAAAGACATGACTTAATGAACAAACAATGCAAACCCGAAACCTAATTGACCCAAACCCACAATTAGGTTTGAGCCAACTAATAGTCCATGAAACAGTCACGAAAATTCTCTGGCGGAGTTGCATGTATCTGATTCAAAGACTCGTCATCCCGAGAAAAATAAAAAGCCTCACTCATCCGCATGTTTACTCCATTTACACAAAGGTACTTAGGATGCTCTCTATGGTGGTTGTTGCACCACTACCACCTCACCCTTCCACACCTGATCCTCATAGAAGGCACCCACCACCATTTCATCTCACTTGTTCTTGTATCCATAATGATGGTGGTGACTACCTTTATAAAACCAAGTAATTCTGTTCCACCACGAATGTTTTTATTATTATTTTTTTCGTTTGTGAGTATGTGTAGAGTATATTACGAGAATATGATGTTAAATGAAGATACATTGTATCTCAAGGGAATCATTTGCAAGTTGGTGTATAAGCTGATTGCAACTTGTATGAGGTGCATGTTATGGATGATGTCACTAGTTATGAAGCTTGCCTATAAAAGGAAGTCTTCACTCTTCATTTCATTCGCATTCTTTCCCTCAGGTATTCTATTCAGTGATCTTAGAGAGTTTAGTATATTTCCTAGTTACAAGAGATAAAGATTTCTATTATCTTTGTAATTAGATAAAAGGTGTAACTCCTAATTTTCTACATAGTGAAACGTATCTTTCCTTGCTCGTGGGTTTTTACCCTATTGGGGTTTTCCACGTTAAATCCGTGTGTCATCTTTTATTGCATTTCATATTATAGTTGTGGGTTTGCTTCAGTCCGGTGTCACTTTTCTCAACAAGTGGTATCAAGAGCTAAGGTTGGGTGTGTGTATAATTATTTATCGTATGCTCTGTGGTTGCCACTAATAAGTGGACCATCTACATCAAAAGATAAATAAGTTTATACTCACTCAAAAGGTGTTCGCTACTATTATTAGCAAATAATAGTTTTGTCGAAAAGTAGATTGTGATTGTAGCAATGGCGGCGAAATTTGAAATCGAAAAATTCAATGGGAATAATTTCTCATAGTGAAAATTAAAGATGAAGGCTATCCTTATAAAGGATAAATGTTTAGCGGCCATTGGTGAAAGGCAAGCTGAGGTCACGGATGACAGTAAATGGGACGAGATGGACGGAAATGCTATTGCAAATCTTCATTTGGCATTAGCAAATGGATTTTTGTCAAGCATAGAGGAGAAGAAAAGTGCAAAGGAGATTTGGGATCATCTTGCTCGATTATACGAGGCAAGATCGCTCCACAATAAAAAATTTCTTAAGAGGAAACTTTATGCTCTTCGCATGACGGAATCTGCTTCGGTGACTGAGCACGTTAATAACCTGAATTCTCTATTTTCTCAGCTCACTTCTTTGAGTTGTAAAATAGATTCACAAGAACGTACTGAAATTCTACTTCAAAGTTTACCTGACTCATATGACCAAGTTATCATCAACTTAACCAGTAATGTTCTTTCAGACTATTTAGTCTTCGATGATGTTGCTGCCGCCATTCTGGAAGAAGAAAATAGGCAACATCAAGGAGGACATGCAAACTAGTTCAAGACAGGTGGAGGCTTTGGTGGTGACGAGAGGGAGGTCAATAGAACCTGGCTCCAGTAGGAGTCACAATCACGGTAAATCTAAAACAGGAAAGAAGAATAATTTTAAATGCTTCAAATATGGCAAGCCGGGTCACTTTAGGAAAGATTGTCGGGGTTTGAATACCTCATATCCTCAGGGAAATGTCGCTAGCACTTCAGAAAATGGTAACGCTCTATGTTGTGAAGCAGCGGTTGCAAATGAAAGCAGGAAGAGATTTGCATATGTATGGTTGTTCGATACGGGAGCTACTTTCCATATGACCGCATGAAAAGAATGTTTTCATCAATATAAACCAATCTCTGGAGGCGGATCTGTGCACAGTTGCAATGATCATGAACTAAAGATCATTGGAATTGGAAGTATCATGGTGAAGATGCATGATGGTACGGTTCATACTATTCGAGATGTGCGACACGTAGAGGGCTTGAAAAAGAACTTATTATCTCTGGGACAATTGGATGATCTTGGTTGTAAGGTAGAAATACAAAACAAGATTTTGAAAATTATAAAAGGCGCACTTGTACTTATGAGAGGAGAAAAGGTGGCTGCAAACTTATACCAGCTTAAAGGAGAGATAATGGAGGAGGCAGAAGCATCGGTTGCTTCACATAGTCCAAGTTATAGAGTTGTAGTAACATGGCATCAGAAGCTTGGACATATGTCGGAACAAGGAATGAATATTCTTGTGGAAAGGAAGCTACTTCCTAGCCTCACAAAGGTTTCTTTACCTTTCTGTAAGCATTGTGTTATTAGAAAGCAACATCGCCTAAAAATTCAAGACATTAAATTCTAGAAGTGTTTGTGTTCTGGAATTAGTTCACTCTGATGTGTGGCAAGCACCAGCTCAATCACTGGGAGGAGCAAAGTATTTTGTATCCTTTATTGATGATTATTCTAGGAGATGTTGGGTGTACCAAATCAAGAAGAAGTCTAATGCGTTTGAAGTTTTCAAAGTTTATAAAGCGCGAGTTGAACTTGATTATGGAAAGAAGATCAAGTGTTTAAGGACGGATAATGGAGGTGAATGCACTGGTGATGAATTTGATACTTTTTATAGGCAAGAAGGAATCAAAGGGCAGTTCACAACAACATACACTACTCAACAGAATAGAGTGGCAGAGCGGATGAACAGAACCTTGTTAGAAAGAGCAAGAGTAATGTTGGCAACTGCAAGCTTAGGAAAATCATTCTGGGTGGAAGTAGTTAATACCGCATGTTATGTGATAAATCGTTCACCTTCAACTACAGTTGAGTTGAAGACACCAATGGAGATGTGGACGGGAAAGCTGGTAAACTATTCTGACCTTCATATATTTGGAAGTCCCGTGTACGTGATGTACAATACCCAAGAAACTACAAAGCTGGATCCAAAATCCAAAAAATGCTTGTTCTTGGGGTACACTAACGGAGTAAAGGGGTATCGCTTGTGGGACCCCACTGCCCACAAAGTAGTCGTCAGCAGAGATGTTGTCTTTATGGAAGACAAAATTCAAGAAAATAAAGAAGGTGATAGCACTACAAGGGAAACTACATCAATACAGATGGAAAAGAAATTTCAGTCGAATGATTCTTTTGAAGCTGCACCTCAGCACGAGGTGAATGATACAAATGAGTCTCAAGCTCCAGCAACTTGTACTCTTAATCGTGAAAGAAGACGTCCAAGGTGGCACTCAGATTATGTTATGGAGAGAAACGTTGCATATTGTCTTTTTACAGAGGAGGGAGAGCCATCAACTCTTCAAGAAGCGCTAAATAATCTAGATGCGTCATTCTGGGAGGAAGCAATGCAAGAAGAAATTAAAGCCCTTCATAAGAACAAAATGTGGGAACTAGTGCCACTACCAGGAGGTAGAAAACCCATTGGAAACAATAGGGTGTATAAGATTAAGAAAAATGGCAATGATCAGGTGGAGAGGTATCGTGCAAGACTGGTGATTAAAGGATATGCTCAGAAAGAAGGAATCGACTTCAACGAAATTTTTTCCCCTAAGAGTAAAAATCTAACAAAACAAAAAAGACAAAAGAGTAATAGGAAAAAAAATGAGTAATCAGAGTAAGAGTAATGTTGGCAACTGAAGCTTAGGAAAATCATTCTGGGTGGAAATGGATTGTAGTTATTACGCATGTTATGTGTAAATGGTTCACCTTCAAATACTGTTGAGGTGAAGACACCACATTGGAGATGTGGGACGGGAAGCTGCCGTTGGTAAACTATTCTGACCTCTTATATTTGGAAAAGTCCCCGTGTACGTGATGTACAATACCCAAGAAACTACAAAGCTGGATCCAAAATCCAGAAAATGCTTGTTCTTGGGGTACGCTAACGGAGTAAAGGGGTATCGCTTGTGGGACCCCACTGCCCACAAACTAGTCGTCAGCAGAGATGTTGTCTTTATGGAAGACAAAATTCAAGAAAATGAAGAAGGTGATAGCACTACAAGGGAAACTACATCAATACAGATGGAAAAAGAATTTCACTCGAATGATTCTTTTGAAGCTGCACCTCAGCACGAGGTGAATGAGACAAATGAGTCTCAAGCTCCAGCAACCCGTACTCTTAATCGTGAAAGAATACGTCCAGGGTGGCCCTCACATTATGTTATGGAGAGCAACGTTGCATATTGTCTTCTTACAGAGGAGGGAGAGTCATCAACTCTTCAAGAAGCACTGAATAATCTAGATGCGTCATTCTGGGAGGAAGCAATGCAAGAAGAAATTAAAGCCCTTCATAAGAACAAAATGTGGGAACTAGTGCCACTACCAGGAGGTAGAAAACCCATTGGAAACAATAGGGTGTATAAGATTAAGAAAAATGGCAATGATCAGGTGGAGAGGTATCGTGCAAGACTGGTGATTAAAGGATATGCTCAGAAGGAAGGAATCGACTTTAACGAAATTTTTTCCCTTGTGGTTTGAATGACAACAATTCGAGTGGTTTTGCCAATGTGTGCTACATATGATTTACATCTAGATTAGCTAGATGTGAAAACTGCATTTCTTCATGGAAATCTTAAAGAATAAATTTACATGCTCCAACCAGAAGATTTTAAACAAAAGGGAAAAGAGAACTTGGTTTATAGGTTAAACAAATATTTGTACGGTTTAAAGCAGGTGCCAAGGTGTTGGTACAAGAGATTTGATTCTTTCATCAGGAGCCTTGGATATAACAGACTGCACGCAGACCCTTGTGCATATTTCAAGAGGTTTGGAAATAATGATTTTATCATGTTGCTTTTATATGTTGACGACATGTTGGTAGCAGGCCCCAACAAAGATCGTATCAATAAATTGAAGGCTCAACTGGCTAGGGAATTCGAGATGAAAGACCTTGGAACCGTAAACAAGATTCTAGGGATGCAAATTCACTGAGATAGAGTTAGTAGGAAAATTTGGCTTTCATAGAAAAGTTATGTGAAGAAAATCTTGCAAAGGTTCAATATGCAAGATTGTAAGCCGATATCAACCCCGTTTCCTACTGATGTCAAGTTATCCTCCAAGATGAGTCCTAGCAATGAAAAACAGAGGATGGAGATGTCTCAAGTACCGTATGCATCACCAGTGGGAAGTTTAATGTTCGCGATGATTTGTACATGACCAGACATTGCATATGCAGTGGGAGTACCGTCTAGTAGTGAGTCTAGGTACATGACGGAACATGTAGTAAGTATAGAGGGCATTGGTAAGCTGTGAAGAGGATCCTTAGATACATCAAAGGAACCTCAGATGTTGCATTATGTTTTGGGGATTCGGATTTAATTGTCAAGGGATATGTTGATTCTGATTACGCATGTGATCTAGACGGAAGTAAATCAACCACCGGGTATGTGTTTACACTTTCTGGCAGAACAGTAAGCTGGGTTTCAAAATTGTAGTCAGTTGATTGTTGGCTGTGATGTCATCACAGAAGCAGATAAGTTGCAGCTGCCTCAAGCATGCAAAAGCAAGTAGTATGGTTAAAGATGTTGTTGGAAGAGCTCGGGCTCGCACAAGAAAAAATTACTTTATTTTGTGACAATCAGAGCGCCTTGTATCTTTTAAGAAATCCAACATTTCATTCAAAGACAAAGCATATACGAGTTCAGTATCACTTCGTTCGTAAGAAATTGGAAGAAGGAACTGTGGATATGCAGAAAATTCACACTGATGATAACGTAGCTGATTATCTAACGAAAGCAATCAACTGTGACAAGTTTATATAGTGTTGATCCTCATGCGGCCTTAGCGGTGGGTAGGTAACTGTAAGCAACTGAAAATTCTCAAGGAGGATGTACGTAGTGAAGTTATCGAGCCTGATCTATTTCTTCAAGTAGGAGATTGTTAAATAAAGATACATTGTATCTCAAGGGATATATTTGCAAGTTGGTGTACAAGTTGATTGCAACTTGTATGAGGTGCATGTCATGGATGATGTCACTAGTTATGAAGCTTGCCTATAAAAGGAATCCTTCACTCTTCATTTCATTATCCCATTCTCATTTTTTCCCTCAAGTATTCTATTAAGTGATCTTAGAGAGTTTAGTATATTTCCTAGTTACAAGAGATACAAATTTATATTATCTTTGTAACTAGAGAAAAGGTGTAACTCCTAATTTTCTACATAGTGAAATGTATCTTTCCTTGCCCGTGTTTTTTTTACCCTATTGGGGTTTTCCACGTTAAATCCGTGTGTCATCTTTTATTGCATTTCATATTATAGTTGTGGGTTTGCTTAAGTCCGATGTCACTTTTCTCAACATATGAGGTATGTTTGTCCAAGGTTATGTATTTTTATTTTGTTTGGTAGTGAGTTAGGTGGTGATTGTAGAAAATAAAAGATGATGTGTTTAGTGGTGTGTTGAATAGTGATGTGATGTTAATGTGAAGGTAGTAGTAATGGTGGTCATCAAAACTAGTACGGATGCAAGAAAATATTACCATCTTTCATATCAAATTACCAGGGTATATCTGTCTTGGCTCTCTACAAAAATTCAAAAGTAGGTAAAGGAACTTGGATTTTGTTTCCAAAATTATAAGTAATTGACATTTTATTTAGATTCTTGTAACTTTTGTAAGTTGGATGCACTAAAAAATAGACATTTCCGCGTAGTTATCGATGTTAAAGGTGCGTTTAGTTGCAGAAAAGTTTTCTTAATTTTCTTTCTCTAGTTTCCTTGAGAACAGAGTAACTCTTCTTTCTCCATGGAACCTTTAGAAAACTGAAGAACTTTAAATTTATGTTCTATAAATCATAGTTATAATAGGAGAAAACAAGTTTTCTGTTTTCAGTAGAGAAACTTTAAAAAAAATACTCATTTTGGCACGTTTTTTGTTTTCTCTGTGTTTCTTAAGAAACTTTTCTGATAAACTTTTCATTTTCCAACAACTAAACACACCTTAAGGTTCCTAATTACTAATCAGGCAAAGAGGTATCTCCTAAGCCCGTGTTTATTAACCCTTTGAAGATGTAATCATGACACTTGACAAAATTATATGAGCAAGTTAGTTTTTCTTTTATAAGGTCACTCCTATTCTTAATGTGTTTGGATAGTTTTGTACATGTTTGTTCATCCAACTTTGTTAGTTGTTTTCTACTAACCTTTTCATATTAAACTAGAATTTATTGCAAATCTTCATCATTGGCTGTTGATATAGGAACAAAAGAAAGCTAAAATGACACGACCATACTTGATTGTTCAAATGCTTCTTGGGGGTGGGTGGGTTGGTGGGGTATGACCATGTTATGTGACTACTAAGAAATGCTACTAGAGTGGGTGAAAGTTTAAGAAAATCAGCAACAAACTAGTGTCATCTCATTTCAAAACCATGCAAAATTTTCTTAATCAACTATCATTCTTATATAGACAAACAAAAACATTATGAGTAATATATAATGGGTCAGGTTATATGTACCCCCCCTTAAAAAGTAGTTTGTACCCCTTTAGTTTTTCTGTTTTTTTATTTTTATAATTTTGTTTATATTATAAAATAATGAAACTCTCAAAAAGTACAGAACAGGAACTGATAAAAAAATTGTGTTGCACTGTAAACTAAGGGACAAAAAAACATGTTTTGTACCTTTTTTGTACTTTTCTTGTACTATTTAGCGGGCCAGAGGGGATACCAACAGTAGCACCTATAAATAATTCCTATATTGATGTATACGAAAATGTACTTGTAGAAAACCATAACATGTACTGACCTTTTTATCTTCATGAAAAGATAAGATTAGTGGTACTTCAACCTAACCATTTGGCCGGTCTCCACATGACTCGACCAAACATCCCATTACTAAGATCGAACGGTTCAGTCTAGCGGTGCACAAACCGGTTAACCAGTCCCGATTTCGGTTTTGGTCAACCCGTAATCGGTTATGGTCAACAACCCCAAAAACCGGTTAGACCGGTTAATCGGTTCGGTTAGGAACCGGTCGAGTGGCTGGAAAACCCTAGCCGGTCCAACCGGTTGTTCCCAACCGATTCATAAACGTTAACCCGGTCTAACCGTTTGTTTGTTTTTTTTTTTTTCGGATTCTTATTTTTTTCTTCGTTTTATAGGTTTTTAATACAACAATAATACTAAATAACTTCAACTTTTATTTAATAGAAAACATAATACATCAGAAATGAAATACATTGAAAAGGAAAATACAACATAATACATCGGAATTCAAAAAGCTGACCGTCATAGTTCATCAAATCATAATCAAATTCTGGCTCTTCTCCTCCCGAACCGGATGCTACAGTGCCTTGGCTAGCAGCATCTAGTGCTATTTCTTCATCGGATAGTGGTGTGGCTTCATTCTCTTGCACCTCGGCATCCAAGATCTCATATTCAAAATTGATGGCGTTTTCAAGAGTGGATGTGTATTGTTTACGCTCTTGAGCGTCCAAATGATCTTTCAAACACATGCACATCTCTAAAGAACTCGATGTTAGTTTTTGTTCTTCGGATTGACAACACCCTTCCACTTGTTGAAAAAGCGGATTCAAAAGCTACCGAAGTAGCTTGTACACTTAATACATCAATGGCCATGCGTGATAGAACGGGAAACATTGATTCCATTGATTTCTAAAAACCCATGACATCAAAACCTGCAAAGTCACTGGTTTGAAGATGTGTGATAAAATCCAAATAGATATATCGCTCATATTCGAAGGACAATGAACTATCACTCCTTGCATTTTTGTTTATATGTTCTTTTAACCGGTGAAGCAAATTGGAAATTTGATTCCCGCCACTCGCCCTTGATGAAGAACCCCTACTCGTTGATTGAGTTGTTGGGTTACTATATTTCATATAATAAAGATTATACAAACCGACCAAAGATTCGTTGAACCATTGTTTTGTCCTAGTTGCATGAACATCGTCAAGAAACTCCAAATCCGTACTTATCGACTCAATAAGTAACTCTAGACCGTGCACATTAAAACATGGATTTAAAGCGGAAACACAAGTAATTATCGATGGCATTTGGTATGTGTTTAATTACACACACCTTTTACCTTTAAAAACGAGCTAAAATAACCAAAAACGGACTTAAAATGCCAAACATATGCTTGTTTTGCCAATTGTGTTGTGCAGGAACAGATATCTAAGAAAAGGACGAAAAATGAAGCCAAAACGACAAAACCGGACACGGAATGGAAAAGCGTGGAAAAGACAAAGTCAAGTCAAAGCCCAAGTTTGAAAAAGTCAACCCCGACAAATCCAGAAGTCAAAAAGTGAACAAAAAAAAGTTTAGGGACCAAGTCTGCCAAGTCCCTAACTTATTTTATAAAGAAAAAGAAGAAAACCTCACAAGGGCCAAAACTGCCAATTGCCCAAAGAGATACCACAAGGGTCAAGTCTGCCAACTAGCTAAAGATGTAACCCACAAGGACTTGTGGTGTAATACCCTTTATAACTCTCAAGGGGTGTTTCTGCCAAAAGCCAAAACTTTCATATAACACAAGGACGTGTGGTGCAAACACAATTATAACCATGAGGGACCATACTTGACACAACCACAAACCCTCACCCCATGTTTGAACTACTGTACATCTTCCCACTTCCTTTCCCGCCAAAGTGCCTAAACCCCAAACCTGTCATTGTCAACTTCGTTGACCTCCCCATAAACGTCCAAAACCATCACCATAACAAACCCCACCCCCCACATGGGTATGCCATGTTGGCAATCCAAAAACCCACCAAGTCAATCAAGGGTTGAGATTATACGACTTGGGCACAAAGGCAAACCAAGGGCTAGGATTTGTGTGTGTTTTCTACACACTCACAACAAGCACATATGTTGTTTTTGTGTCTTCAAAGAAGCACACCAAGGAGTGAAGACAAGGGTGCAAAAACCCTAGCTTAGTTTTACTATAAAAAATGTTGTAAGCCATTGTGGCACCGGAGTAGTTTTTAGTTAGCTCTTTTTTATGTAATTCAGTTTAGTTTAACTCATTTCAACTTTGATGTACTTGCATTCTCTTTTTT
>BQNB010126332.1:0-19619 GCA_026074375.1 Tanacetum coccineum
GTATATTAATTTAGTGACCGAGACCTAATATAATTATGAACGAACTTCCATTGTTCGACTCATTATTTTGAGGCTAACAGGTGTATAGTGGGCATACCTTGTTGGGAACCCCAACATAATGATATGGTAACGTTCGATTCATGAGGCTTATAATAATCCCCCCATATAACTTTGTCTGATCCACATCGTTATATCCTGATGAATATTGAGAAATGATACTTGTGTTCGGAGATTAGATGTTGGGAACCCCAACATATTTTTATGGTTTTTATATATAAACTCTATGGATTCACTCAACATTATTGTTGACGTTTTAGCATGTTTTATCTCAGGTCCTTGAAGGTAATTCGGCGATGGAGATTTTGGTTGTCGCTTATGGAAAAACCAAATGTTTTGAAGGCCCATTAAATAAATGTCATTCGAGGAATATTTCAAAAATGTTGTATGAATTATGAAATGATTTTGGACATATGATGTAAACTTTTATTTGAATGAATGTATTATAAAACGTCTCTTTTCGAGTCATTTTCTATGGTTGAGTTGTTATATTAATACGTAGCACCCCAAAGGACCCTTCTGCTGAGATATATGAAAATGGAGGTGTTACACATAGGAACAAAATGGGTCTTTAGAAATAAATTAGATGAAAACGGTTTAGTATCTAGAAATAAGGCTAGATTAGTGGCACAAGGATATAATCAACAAAAACGTATAGATTATGATGAAACATATGCTCCGGTAGCTAGGTTAGAGTCGATTAGAATACTTCTTGCTATTGCTTGTGTAAATGATTTCAAATTATATCAAATGGATGTAAAAAGTGTTTTTCTAAATGTTTTTATAAACAAAGAGGTTTATGTTGCTCAACCTCTGGGGTTCATTTATTTTCAAAAACCAAACTATGTTTGTCAACTTAAAAAGGCTTTGTATGGTCTTAAGCAAGCTCCATAGCTTGGTATGATAGACTAAAGGCATTTTTTTATAAAACACGAGTATTCAATGGGAATGGTCGATAATATACTTTTTACTATGAAATCAAAGTCACATCTTATCATTGTTCAAATATATGTCGACGACATTATATTTAGTTCCACGAGTCAAAACTTGTGTGATGATTTTGTGAAAATCATGCACGACGAGTTTGAGATGAGTATGATGGGGGAGTTGAACTTCTTCTTAGGTCTTCAAATTAACAAATGGAAGACAAAATATTTTTCAATCAATCCAAGTATATCAAGGAGATGTAAAAGAAGTTCGGGTTGGAAGATTCCAAACCAACCAAGACGCTGATGTCAACGGAAATCAAGCTCACTGAGGACGATGAAGCCAACTCCGTAGATAGCTCTAAATATCGAGGTATGATTGGTAGTTTACTTTATTTAACCTCAAGTAGGCCCGATATTATGTTTAGTGTTTGATTATGTGCTCGTTTCCAAGAAAAACCTAAGACTACCCATTTAGAAGCCGTTAAGCGTATATTTAGGTATATTAGAGGAACTAGTCACTTAGGATTATGGTATCCGAAAGGAACCAGAATAGAAACTATAGTTTATGCCAACTCTGACCACACGAGCGATTATGTTGATCGCAAAAGCACTAGTGGCGTTTGTTTGTTCATGGGATGTTGTTTGACATCTTGGTTCACTAAGAAACAAACGACCCTTGCTATCTCCACGACCGAAGCCGAATACGTCTCCGCCGGGAAGGCATGTCAACAAGCACTATGGATGAAACAAGCTCTCATCGACTACGGCATACGCCTCGATGACGTTCCGATTATGTGCGACAATAAAGGCACTATCAATTTAAGTAAAAACCCCGTACAACACTCTAGAACTTAACATATAGAAATTCGTCACCAGTTTCTATGCGATAACGTCCAAAAGGGCAACATCTCTATCGAGAAAGTTCCATCCGAGGATAATATAGCCGATATATTTACTAAGCCCTTAAAATGTGAAGTATTTAATTATTTAAGATTAGGATTAAGAATGATAGAACTTATCATGGATAGTGATTCTCCATCATCCCAAAAATAATCGTAAGCAGAAATTTAATGAAGTAATTAATCATTATTCAAAGGATGTTAATTCTCATTACAAGTTCCAATTACAAAACTTCCGATCGTGAACATAATCGAGATTAGAATTTTACTAGATAAAGAAAATATCAATAAAATGACCATAGATATTTTCAAAATCTACATGTATGGTCAATACATGAAATTACAAAATCGATTGAAAAGGACAAAAAGAACAATCATCGAATTGCAACTCACACTTGTGTTGACGATGTTTTGTTAAGTCTAAATGTTCATAAATAATTGTGTTATTAGTAATGGTCAAACTAATGCTAAAAAGATAACACACTCCTAGTAGGATCGACTACGTTGAAATTCCATTGGGAAATTCACGACAAGTTTCACGGTTCACTCAAAACTTGGACGTCGACTCCGAAAATTATATCACATACTCCTAATAGTAAATATAACACATTCCAATTGCCAAAAACACAACATCTTATCTCAATTTTCTTGAAAATCAACTATGTTCATATTTGTGGATCACGGATCCACCATATGGAGATCCGTATGTTGTTTAGGTAGATCCGTGAGTCTCAGAACGCGGGTAAATAACAGATTTTGAACAAATTAGGACCACTTATATTATTATCCAAACACACCTACGAACCAAAACACAAAAACCCTCCAAACTAAATCATAATAAGAGGAAATTGGAACAATTAATCTCAAAGATCATCAACAAATCATCAATCTAAAACTACTATTGTAAGTGATTTCATCTCATTTTCTCTTTAATTTTGTATCTAGGGTTTTGATTTTGCTTAAATTAATTAATTTGGGGGTTTTGATTTTTCATACAATTTTTGCACAATTAGGACTAAGATATAGCAACATATAAGAATTATAATACTTAGAAAACATAATTGAAGTGATTTGACTATTGCGGTTGTCGTAAGGGACTTCTACAAGAAGTTTTAAACTCCCTAGGCAGAGTACCTAACCGTTGTAGTAGTAGTATAGGCAAGACTCGGGGGTTGTTATCGTTCTCTAGGGGAATAGGTTGGGAAGACTTGATCACGGTCTAACAAAATTCTAGGGGTTGAGAGAAGATTCTTTTTGTATTTTTATATTTTATGAAAGTAGGTAAATTTATGGTTTGAGAGGTTGGTTTGTTTAACTACTAATTAAACTTATATCTAATCTACTGGTGATAACTTTATGATAATTAAATTTATTTACTTAATCATGCACTACTTATCAGATTGCTTCTCCTAATCATGTTGCCTTGTCACACTTGTGATGATATGTGTAAGTATTTCCTAGGTCATGAATGGATTACACGAACTCGTCGTCTATTTAATAATCCGTTAGGGCAACACACAAGTAAGGTAGTGTGAAGACTATTACAAGGCCCCTAAGAGTACATTAAATGCATGTGAAATATCTTAAAAGGTGTCAACCATATAAAGGGGCAAGGTAGTATGAAGACTGTTACCCGATGGTATCCTTTATACGCACTCACATTTCCCTAGACGTGTCTACAGTGATACAGACAAAAGCTGGTTTTCTAGAACCTAACGCGCATAATCATCAATCAAGAAGCAACAGTAAAAGGATCTACAATCTGACTTTCATGCAATCATAAGCAAATATAAAGGAGGGTTTAGCCTCACATGTTATAAAGGAAGCAAATGGATAAATCAATCATGCAACACATAGACATATTGAATGATTAGTGATAGATAACCTTACTTGAATTAAAACCTGGATTCAAGGTAGTACAATAGGGTTTTGAGGCCCTAAAAAAGACTTTTGTAGCTGCTACAAGAGCTAGGGTTCATCTCTCAAAAGTTATACAAAGTTACACACTTAAAACCCTAAAATCGGTTTAGTATATATATAGAGATATCGCTACGACGGCGTCGCGTTGTAATCTTGGTGCCGTCGCCACGTGGATGATTCTAGATCCTCATTAAGTCGGCCACGTCCTGATGCCGTCACTAAATCTCTGACGCCGTCACCAGATGGATCACGACGGCGACGCTTTATGCCTGCGATGCCGTCTCTACGTTCTGTAAGCAATACTTCTTCAAGGATTTAGTGTAGGTCCGTAATCTCGTCTGTTTATTCTCCAAATGAGCCCAAGTCACATATATTTCCTCCAAATGCCATCCAAGTGCTAAAAACTTGAAAACAAACAATTAAGCACATTAAAAATCATGGGCATATTTGCAGATTTAGGAGGTTAAAATGACCTTCGAAATAGTAGTATAAAATGACACTCATCACCCTGTGAATAATACCTCTACACTGGGATTTGCTTGTACCTTGTCAACAAATGGTAATTTTCTACCTAACAATAGCAATAGAGGTCATTTAACCTACTCTTTAAAAGTATTTTATAACACAGCCTTCTAGACCTCGATCATTAAAAGTCACGGAAGTGCCTACACTAGCACCTCACATAAGTGTTTGGGATTCACTCTTTCTCTCGGGCGTATAATAAATTATAACAACTATGAGAAAATGGAAATAACACTCATTACCTGTCATAGCAAATAAATTACCATAGGCTTGGTAAAAGGACAAACGCTCCACCCTATGTGAAAAAGCATATTCAAAACTATCCAAGAGGACTTTATAAAGTGTTGTGGGTTTATTAGTGTGTAAAAAACATATGAATGAAACAAAAACGTGATGGGATACATTTGGTGTAGTTTTGGGTGAATTTGAGTGGAAGGGATAGCTAATTATTTACTACAGAATACACGTTATGGTATATTTTACTAAGCCAAGAACTCGGACAAAGAAATACAAACACCTACACAACTCTAAACGTCAAATCTCATTATTTTCTTTTCTTGACTCTATGATAAACATAAACATAAGCAAATGGCAGCCCGTACATTTTTTTTACTTTTTTTATATACAATTTTTTTTTCGTACACTTTTGCCCTGCCATTTCTTAAACATATAATACATCATGGGGGATTTCTAGATACACCCCTACACTTGAACTTTTACGTACTCGATTATTTACAATCTAACTAATGACCCGATTTGAGGTGGATCAAAATAACATAGAGATCATCTGACAAACATATGGGGGTATTGACTTAACTTTTCTTCCCCATTCTTCCACGAAATAAATACTACCATGAATCCCAATCGTCTCAAAACTGTATTTATAAGGATAAGGACTTAGCAAGCGTGTACTCAAATAATTAACTTGGGTTAAAACAATAATGTACTAAAAGCGAGTACATACAAGGTAGGCTAAGGCGATTTGGGTGTAACGATTGGTTTAAGGGTGAAATGCTCTTTATTAATAGTCCTTCTTGACTAAAATTATGAGAACCAAGTTAAAAAGATAGGCTACAAGGGTTTACCTAGGGAATCCTGCCTAAAAAATAAAGTGCATGGCAAGGGTGTGGGATAGTTATATGATCGGTGTGACCATCATAACAATTACAGGTTTAAAACATGGGTTAATCCTAATGCCTCTTATCTAGCAAATCCTAATACTCATTATGCGGTCTCGGGATGCATCATAGAACAAGTTCTAGAATTTAATATACTATCGGTACACTCAAATAATTTAATACCGATCTCAATGCTCCAGAAAAGGCAACAAAGACCACACGTACACATCTGTAACGACAGAATAGACACATATTGACTGTCTCACTCCTTAAGAACATCGAGAAAGCTAAAGTTATACACATCCTTGGGTATCAAAAATGGATACTCTTATTACTATAGATTCTAAAGGCAAACCTTATAACTTTTTTTTGTGGGGTGGAATTTTAAGGTTTTTTTATGTTAGACATATAAATTCCATCCATGAGAACGCTAATAATGACTACGTTTTTGTGTCGGTGTGTGGTCATAAAAAAATTAAATTTGGGCCGGGGGGGGGGGGGGGGGGGGGGGGGGGGGTGGGGGGGGGGGGGGGGCGGCAGACAAAAGGGGGGGGGGGGGGGGGGGGGGGGAGTTAGTTCAAAATTCCTTTTTAAATGCCTATGTTTTGATATATTACCATCATTTTAAGGACAAAGCAAATGGCAAATAAAGGAATAGTTTCTAAGGCTTATTTTCCCCTACACTTAAGTTAAACATTGTCCTTAATGTTCAATAAAAGTACTCGTAAAAACGAATAAAGGGATAAGAAAGGCATGGAAAAAGAATACTAGTACTCTTCCCCTAGTTTTGCGTTCACTAACGCGGAGAAGTAACTTGATAACTGGTTAAATCGTCCTCCAAGAATCATCCAATAAAACTTTCTAAGAACTTCCAAGCTTCTTCTCATCAAATATAACTTGTAATAAAAGACAAAGACAATTACACCAAGCGTAAAATCCATGGGATAGATATACATACAATAAGAGTTTAGGGTTTTGACTATATTAAAACAGTAAAGATAGGATGAGAGAATTGTTAAACTCATGGTTTTGTAGGTTGATAAAAGAATTTAAACTTTCTAAGTGTTGTACAAGTTATACTTTTAAAAATACTTAAAATTTTCGAGTTTTCCAGTAACTGGGCATTTGAAGCCGTCAGGAATATCCTGACCCCGTTACAAGTGTCGCGGTGATGGCGCCGCGTGTAAATCGTGACGCCGTCTCCACACTCTATGAAAACTCATTTTTCGTTTTTGATGAAAAATTTCTTGCACTCGTTCTTATAAGTTATTTTCCTATACAAAATGCTGCATAACAAACTGAGAATTAATAATTTAATCATACGACTCGAAACTGACGCGGATTAATCTAAACAATTTATTTTACATGTTTGAATTTGGTTCTAAAAACCAGATATTTCCCCTATACTTATTTTGTTGCAAAATACCTTTGATTACAAAAAGACGAAGTTACAGACAAACAAATCATGATTACAAAATAAAACAAACAATAAAGAATTAAAACACAAGACACTCCTAATATGCGGGAAAAGTAAATATTGGGTTGCCTCCCAAAAAGAGCTTTTCTTTATTTATGAGTCTTGTAGCTAGACTCGAAGTCACACATCCTTACGTGACTTTTCCTTTGTGTCTCTTGGCCTCTCTTTCCAATTTCATTAGGTGTCGAATTTCTTTGCTTATACTTTCATCTTCTCTGTACTCGGGTCCTAAAGTCAGACTACCTGAGTAATAGGTTTTCCCACGGTCATCGTAATTCTCAAGGACAAAGGGTGGTATGGAATCGGTATTTGCATCCTTAAAGTCTTTATGGTTAAATGCTTTTAGCTTATGAGGCATCTTAAATGTGATTTTATCGTTATCTTTTTTGAAAGTAACTGTTCCCTCTTCCTGATCATAAACAAGACTAGTTTTTCTTACAAATGGTTTTCCAACGACTACTTCTCCTAGGTGGTGATCTATAATGCTAGTGGCGTCCTCTAAAATCATGAAATTACATTCGTACGTGAAGTTTCCTATGAAAACTTTTAAACCCATAACCCTTCCTACAAAGTTGATGTTCTTACTAGGGTTGGAAGGTTTCTGTCTCGACTCTAGCCCTTTATTCATGATCCCTTTGTAATGTTGTTTAGACATAACATTAATTGGTGATACTAGATCGATGTAAGCTTGTCTTTTAAGGAGGTGACCAATCATGCAAGAGATCTTAATGTTATTTAAGTTTCCGGTTCTTATCTTTGCCCTTACCCAAGATGGTTTGAGGTATTTTAAGAGCCACTAGTGATATTCTAATTCCTTTAAGGTGGGGAAGGTATCAAGGTATTCTATTTCATCTGAGCTGGCTAATGAGTCAATGATCCTACTATCCTCAAGCCATGACTCAATTTCTATCTTTTTATTAGGATCAAGAAACTCATTATCAGAGGTAGAACCAGATGGATTCGCATTCTCCATAATGAAGAGTGGAGTAGCCAATGAAGATTACGAACAAACACACAAAGAAAAGATAGACTACAAGAAAGCTAATATGCGAAATTAAAATCTTACTTAAAATGATTTAGGCGAGTAGAACTAAGCTAAACTATGATCAAAACCTAACTATTCCCCACGCAATGGCGCCAAAAACTTGTTGCAGTTGTCGTAAGGGACTTATACAAAACGTTTTACAAATCCCTAGGCAGAGTACCTAACCATTGTAGTAGTAGTATAGGCAAGACTTGGGGGTTGTTATCGTTCTCTAGGGGAATAGGTTGGGAAGGCTTGATCACGGTCTAACAGAATTCTAGGGGTTAAGAGAATATTATTTTTTTGTATATTTATATATTAAATATGAAAAGCATGTGTAAATCTATGGTTTGAGAGGTTGGTTTGTTTAACTACTAATTAAACTAATATCTAATCTACTGGTGATAACTTTATGATAATTCAATGTGTTTACTTAATCATGCACTACTTATCAGATTGCTTCTCCTAATCATGTTGCCTTGTCACATTTGTGATGATATGTGTAAGTATTTCCAAGGTCATTAACGGATTACACGAACCCGTCGTCTATTTAATATTCCGTTAGGGCAACGCACAAGTAAGGTAGTATGAAGACTATTACAAGGCCCCTAAGAGTACATTAAATGCATATGAAATATCTTAAGAGAGATCAACCATATAAAGGGGCAAGGTAGTATGAAGATTGTTTCCTGATGGTATCCTTTCTACGCACTCGCGTTTCCCTAGACGTGTCTACAATGATACAGACAAAAGCTGGTTTTCTAGAACCTAACGCGCACAATCATCAATCAAGAAGCAACAGTAAAAAGGATCTACAATCCGACTTTCATGCAATCATAAGCAAATACAAAGGAGGGTTTAGCCTCGCATGTTATAAAGGAAGCAAAGGGATAAATCAATCATGCAACACATAGACATATTGAATGATTAGTGATAAATAACCTTACTTGAATTAAAACATGGATTCAAGGTAGTAAAATAGGGTTTTGAGGCCCTAAAAACAACCTTTAAAGCTGCTACAAGAGCTAGGGTTCGTCTCCTAAAAGTTATACAAAGTTACACACTTGAAACCCTAAAATCTGTTTAGTATATATAGAAATATCGCTGTGACGGCATCGCGTTGTAATCCTGACGCCGTCACCACGTAGATGATTCTAGATCCTCATTAAGTTGGCCATGTCCTGAAGCCGTCACTAAATCTCTGACGCCGTCACCAGTGGATCATGACGGCGTCGCTTTATGCCTGCGACGCCGTCTCTACGTTTTGTAAGCAATACTTCTTCAAGGATTTGGTGTAGGTCCGTAATCTCGTCTATTTCTTCTCCAAATGAGCCCAAGTCATGTGTATTTCCTCCAAATGCCATCCAAGTGCTAAAAACCTAAAAACAAACGATTAAGCACATAATCTAGGCATATTTTCCTGATTTATGGGGTTAAATGACCCTAAAATAGTGTATAAAATGACACATCATCATTGACAAAAACTAATTTTCACCAAAACTCCAAGTTATGATTATTGAATAAAACCTCACTTATAGGAACTTTTCAAAACAAGGGTTGTTTTACTACATTGTTAATACAACGCAAAAACATTTTCTTCATGCTTAATTCATAAGCACTCTTCGTTCCATTTATCTAGAGTAATATCAAACATAGGTTGTGCATTAAGGTTTGCTTATTACTAGTGTATATCTATTTTTCTTTTGATTGAGTCAAGCAAACCGCACACCCACATCAAGTCCATAAAAATACACACTTAGAAATAATATTATATTTCATTCATAATATTTTCTCATTGAAATCACCATAAACCACGTAGGTACCAAAATGCCAAGGGAATACCAACAAGACTACAAGAAAACCCGTGCTTATGCTCCAAAAATTTACAATGATCCCAACATGTCCGATGCACTTAGGAATATCTACAGGACTTTAGAGAGTAGATATGTTCATAAAGGAAGAACAATTGACCCATCCTTCTACAATGACCTTAGTGATGACTCAGTGGCTAAGTTTACCGCCAAAGGTTTTGATTGCTTGCTCTCTCTAGATGAGTAAATTTGTCCTAGGTTTATATATGAATTTTACAAGACTCTTAGGCTAGAAAGAAACACCACCAACCACTTCTCAATCCAATTCGTCATCAACAATCATCATTTCAACCTCTCCCTTGCTCAATTTGCAGAGCTTATCCATCTTCCTAACCAAGGCATTTTCATTTACTCTGATGCATGGGGTCTTGATGAACTCGAGAAAACCGTTGAGCAAATTGAACCTTATAACTCACGTCTTCTGGCTATTGATGCTATCCGAAACCTTATCCATCATAAAATCATTCATGAAAAGGTAGATAAAGAGGGAAACACCATTCACAAGTTGCCAAAAAAATTGAAACCAATGAGCTCTTCAATCACCTTAGACCTTGTGAACTATTCATTAGGGAAAATTTATATTCCGCCATAGGAAATAGAAACCACACTCAAGAAGTTATTGCCTAGATGTTATATTACCTAGAAACCAGACAACCCTTCAACCTTGCCTACTTCATCATTAGGAGAATGTACTTCTTTAGAGATCGAAAAGACAAAGTTCTACCTTATGGTATGATCTTAACTCGTGTCTTTAGGAACCTTAAAGCAAACATGGCACAAGAGCCATTCGATGAACGTTACAAACTCGTCCCTAGGAAAATGTCCTCACTTAAGGAAAAACAACCCAAGAATCCTCTACCTAAAAGAACTAGGAATGTAGGAAAATCTAAACGTGCTCAATTGAGCACCTCGGCCTCAACCGAGTCACCGCCGTCAGATAATAGAGATTTGCCTAGCACCAAACTTTCCTCTAGGTCTTATAGCAGGGCACTTAAGGATGATCCTAACATGTCCAAGGAATAAAGGGAGACAAGAAGGATGTTTAAAAACTTGGGTCGAGCGTTACACAAATTTGCAAAGCTATTGAAGAAGGGATGTCGATGAAAGAAGAATTGTTTGTGAAACAATTTAAATGTTTAATTATCATGTCTTTAAATTATTAACTTGTCTGCTTGAATCTGCATGCTTAAAACTGGATGTTGAAACTACGTACTTTATCTTGCAATGTTTTATGAATATCATTATCATATCAATGATATTTGGTAGTAGATAATGATGTTTGGATGATAATTTGTTTTGAATTTTGGGTACAAAATGCAGTTCTGGTTATTTTGTTGAAGCCTGTGACCAACGGATCCACCATATGGAGATCTGTATGTTATTTTAGTAGATCCGTGGGTCACCCAGTCCAGGCGCCAAAATTTGAATTTTCTTGATTTTTAACTTTTTCTACTTTATCTTATAACCATGATATATGATACTATGTGGGATTTTAAACCTTAGGATATAACATGTTCTCCATATAATCCAAAGACCATTATGCAATCCACTTCACCACTTTCACCTTATAATCATCACCCTCAAACACCATTTTCATCACACCTTCTCCACATTTCTCATATACAACCTTACTAGTTCATCTCCATGACTAGTTCATCCAAAACAAATTCAACAAACTTCAAAAGAAAAACCGCAAGAATGAGTGTCAAGTATCCAAACTATGTTAATCTCACATCCTCAAGTGAAGAACAACCAAATGAGAGAACTCCTTCACTACCTCCTAGAAAGAAATCCCCCTCACCACCATAAGTTCCATCAAAATCCATCTCTAGCAAGAGTACACACTACATCTCATCATCATCACCAAGTGAGTCTCTGACACCAACTCACGTTACACCTCCACCTAAACTTTATTTTGTCATTCCAATAAAATAAGAACCCCAAGATCTTCCTCCACTACAAATGTCACCAAATAACCCCTATGTGTCAACGATGGACAATTGTCCACCGGGCCCCTCTAATCCATCTCTACCACCATGTGTCTCATGACCGCCTCCTGGTTTTCTAAATCCATGACCTGGATTTGAACCATTTCCATAAACCCAACCATTGTTTGTTAACATTAACAACAATATACCTCATCTCCACAACAATGCACTTACACTTGAAAACATTCACCATCCGCCACCAAATCTTAGAAATCAAGATTTTCCTAACCCTCCAAACATCTTGGATTTTGTTCATCCAAACGACATGCCTCACATCCACAACATGTTTTGTCAATGTTTTAGCACCACAAGGCATGAAATCCAAATGCTCTGAAATTGTGTCAACTACATGTTCTTATACATTCGACACCACCTCGGCTCATCATCACACCCACCTTACTTTTTGCATTAGTCGCATGGAAATCTTACCTCGCCCCTTAAATTATATAAGAAAACGATATGTATCCCAAGATTTAGGATCTTTAATTGTTTTCTTTTCTAGTTTAAGCTTATTGTGTAATGGCTTTTATGCCAAAATTTTATGTTTCATCCCTTATAATGGATTTAACATTATTTTCTTTTGTTGTGTTGATGATGGATGTTTAGTGTATAAAATATATATGTATGCATATGTAGTTGTCATATATATATTTGCTTGTCTACTAACTTTGTTTTGTAGCACGCATCCATAGCTCAATTCCTTGGTGGCCCAAGCAAGGGTGCATACACCAAGGGGGAGCACTTGCAACTTAGTCATTATTTTTTACTTTGCATTCATAACCAAGTGACTTAGAATTCGTCAAAACAAGATATGCAAGGACCGCCTCTACAACACTTTTTACTTCGACAAAAAAGGGGAGAAGAAATGTAAACTCATCTACTAAATACTTATTTAGTAACTTTTAAATAAGCATGAGTTTATATTTTGTCATCATAAAAAAGGGGGAGATTGTTAATACAAATATTCGCGCAAAAACGATATTTATATTTAATGATCTTCATGTTTTGATAATAACAAATATAATATCATACTACATAAAAGTTTATGTAAACAAGTTATTTAGTCGAAAGTTTACTTGACGACGACAAATCACTTAAGGTAAGAATATGGCATTATTAAATATAGTTAATGATCAAAGAAAATATTATCATTTGCATAAACCCTTTCTAATCAAATGATTTAAGTTAACACATGATTAATTAAAAGCTAGTTATATTAATCATGTAAGACAAAATAAGATTAACCATAAGTGGAAACAATCTTTTCAAATCTAGAAAATCTTTCCTTATTGGTGATAAGATATATTTTGTTCTAGAAGAATCTAATAAACTAGTTTGATTAAGTACAAAACAATATTTTGTATAGATTTGGGGTTAATCACAAAATGACAAATGTTGTTCCAGCTCCACTCACGGATCCACCAAATACACGAGACGGATCCAGGCAATGGTGGATCCGTGAGTTGCACGGACCAGCTGTCTGGGACAGATTTGAATTTTAAACGCTTGCCTATAAATAGTAACCTTAAGCTTTCATTTTAAATAACTCTTGATAAATATTTTTCACATACATCTTTTATCTTTTATATTATTTGATCATTATACTTGTTACATAATCCATTACAAGTGATCAACTCATTCCACTCTTTAGTAAAGAACACTCAAGAAGACGTCAAGCTTCAAAGTGTTAATAGTTTAGTTGTGTCATCACGTTTGTGATAATTATTCATCTTGTATATCTTGTGATGCGTGTTGTGTGTATCATATATGTACGATAGGTTAGTATTTAGGCCACAAAATACATAGTATGTTATATTGGTTCTATCTCGAAGTAAAACTCGGTATTTAGCTTACTACGAGAAAAAGTGTAAGTGACGTGTACGGTTTTCTCCGCCTAAAGGGAGCTTGTTGACATAGTGAAGATAACAATCAAGTTGGGTACTTGGGGAGTGGAGTAGGGCGAAGAGGAGCTTCGTAGCCGAACCACTATAAATCATTGTGTCATTGGTTTGATCTTTCTTATCTTTACTTGTTCATATTTCGTAGATTACTTATTTACTTATTGCATCGCTATCATATACACTTGTGTATATATCTTGAGTTCACATAAGTCGATAATCTAAGTTTTAATTTAAAATGGTAAAAACTATTCAACCCCCCCACCCCTCTTCTAGTTTCCACATTTCGTTCAATAATACACTAGAACAAAAACATGCAAACCTACCCGAGATCCATTTAGGAAAGATCTTGATGACGAATAATTTTTTTGGTTCTTCACTTTGTGTGAGTTATGATCATGAGCTTCTGGTGTGTTCGTGCTATTTGGTATGATATGGAGAAATAAGGGATGATTTTCGTTTGTGTTTAGATTGAGATTGAAGTTTTTGGAAATGAAAAGATAAATTAAGGATGGGATATGCCGTTTTATCTTTTGGAGAGATAAGGTGGATTTGTTTGGTAGGTAACTGCAAATGAGAAAGTGGGCATGTGATATTGAGATAAATTAGGGTTGATAGTGTGTTTAAGTGGTATTATAGACCCGTAAATATTAGGGTTGGATGTATATGGATTATTATTTGGGCTTAGCACACACTAAACTAAATTTCTGTTATCAAAATGATTTGTTGGGCTTGCTATGCGAAATTTGGATTGGTGTTAGACTAGATAAATAATTTAGTGGTACAAATGGATTGTGACTAGTGTTACCCGATTTCTTTTGGCTTAAATGTTGCTCTAATGAAATTTTGAACCAAAATTTGATTATTATTTGGTTTATGGCTGATTTTATAATTTTTGGACAAATGGTTGGAGTTGAACTTATAAAATACGAGACTAGGATCAATCTTTATAAAGAATCATTGGAACTTAAATTTTTATGGCTAGATGTGGTATTAATTTTTCTAAGTGACTAAGGAGTTAATTAGGTATCACTTATTTGAGATTGAAGTTGACTTTTAAGAAGGCGTGTTCTTATTTTATCTTGAAGTCGGGGTTGGTTGGATGCATGACTTTCAATGATAACTTGCTCGTGCTTAAGATTTAAGTTGAAGACTTGGTTTATCTAGTTTCCAGAAGTCGGTGTGGATGGTTGAAGACCTTGATAACTATCACTTAAAGGAGTTACATTGTAGTACTCAGTGTCACACGCTGAAGACGTTGTGGATAATCGCAAGAGGTGATGAAAGTCTCATACTTTGGGGGGGGGGGGTATTGAGTACTTAGAGATTTGCTTGGAGCAGAAATTATCTACACCATTTTTCCAACATTAGTGCAAGCTTAAGTCACAAGAACGGGGAATTCTACTTCAATTTCAAGCTTGGTATATCGGGTTTACTCCATCAGTGGTCACTACAAATAGCCTACAAATGGGTTGGTAAAAAGATAGTCAGAGAGAGTTTATGAGTAGAGATTTGATCAATAGTTGATTCTCACGGGATATATTTGAGCTAATTTCATTCTTCTCACAAGATTTCAAGTATATGTGCGTACAATGTTTTGCTGATTCTGAGGTATCAAAACTAGCAAGGCAGAAGGAGACGTATATCTGAACGCACAACAAGTACACGTGATGAACTTCATACCTTTTTCTTATTTTAGGTCATTCCGAGAAGACAAATGTCATAACCGCAAAGAAAATTAGTGTTTTAACTCGTGGCTTTTGGTGTATTATTCCAACTACATGGGGGACGGGATGTAAGAAACAGTTTCTGATGATAAAAGAGGTACACAATGGTATGATGATTCTCTAGATAGTCAGAATCCTGCAGGAAGAAATGTGTTCATCCGGGACTTAGTTGACTTTGGTGTTATCATTTCGACTACTTGGAGGGTTTAATTATCTACATCCGGGACTTAGTTGACTTGGGTGTTACAAGAAATATCATCATTATCCCGATGGAAGGAATGCGTACGTTCGGGACTTAATTGACTTTGATGCTATGATTTCAACTTCATGTATGGGATAGAGTGTGTACTTCGGGTTTTTGGGCTTCATACAATGAGACTGGTTGCATCTCTTCAACTACACGGGGGAAGAGATATCTTGATACTTTTGGTATGTATTATTTGAGCTTCCAGTAGGAAGAAATATGAGAAGAATTATTCAAGTGTGAGAAGATACGCAGCTGATCTATTTGATGATCCCCCGAACGAATAATCACTACGCTTATTATTAAAGAAGCAGTAACATTTGATGTGGGTATCTTACTATTTCTGATGTGCACTTAATCATTCTAAGCTTATAATAAAGCTTTGAAACTGCTTGAGAAGAATATTGTCGGTTTGGGGGGAAGCTATTAAAGCTTTAAAATGAAGAATATGTGGCATGAATTAAGGGGAAGCTAATTCAGAAGCTTCTCCTTAAACAAGAAGTGTATGGGTTACTTAGTTCATGCCTACTACAGTATTTCTCCTACAAGGTACTATAAAGATGATTCATGTTGGAGTGCAGAATTGAAGTCAAATGAAAAGCAGATTCTAGAAAACTTCAACATGACCAGAAGTGCAGAAAAATGAAGTTTTTCAAGACATGCAGCTAATTCAGAAACTTCGAGATGACCAAAAGTGTATGAAGAAAGTTAAGCATTCAAGTAGATCAAAGGCCACTGAAGACATCATCAACATTGGAAGCTTCATGGAAGCTCTTGTTCTTAATCATTATGTACTTGTTAGAAAAATATTGTAAGTAATTTCGTATATCGTCCCATGGGGGAAGATTGCTAGGATTTCATTTTATGTGACGACATGACGGAATTACCATAGTTAATCATACCACCATACGTAGGGACTAGAATAGGTTTTTTTGTAAACTTATGTATTAGATGGTGGTATAAATACCCCTCCAAGGCTTCCATGAAGGGATGAGACTCTTGTATCATTCATAATTTCCATTCAATAACACACACACATTTGTTTCTCTCTCTACTCTCTCTCTCTCTCTAAACATAGCTATTACATAGTTTCAGTCTCTTCAACCACTAGATCTATGATTCTTTAAATATGTCAACACCTTAATAACTTCACAATGAAGCAAATCAACACACACCTCAATAACTTCACAATGAAGCAAATCAACACACACCTCAATAATTTCACAATAAAGCAAATCAACACACGCCTCAAAAACTTCACAATGAAGCAAATCAACACACACCTCAATAACTTCACAATAAAGCAAATCAACACAAACCTCAAGCTTGAGGTGGCGTGTATGTCTAGTCACAAGGCCACATGGATTTGTTTAAGCCTACTAAGTCTTATATTAAGACACATAAGCATGCCACATATAAGCATATAAATTTTTAACTTCACCATTAAGATACTTTGCACATAAGAAATAAATATATCTTGTTTCTCTCCTCTCCTATCCGTACACAACATATTCACCACCACTATTGAAGTTTTAATTCAAGCTCCAAAAATATACTACAAAGATGAAGACCTAGGTGTGTATTACATGGTCTAAGGATTGCTTTGAAGATTTCAAGGTTGATAGAAGAGACACACAAGATTAAAGGCTGAACTAAAAGGCTAAGTACAAGAATTCTCTAAGGTTATAACAAGTTTGGTTGAAGATTGAAGAATAAGTTGATGGTTAGAAGACTTAGGATAGTGGTTCTCGTATTTCCGTCCAAAAATTTCTAAAACTATGTTTAGATTTCATGTATTTCCTTTCCTTTTGATATACTACATACCTTGTGCAAGTTTTATAAGTAATATGACATAATTATGTGTTGTACATACTTGTTAAATCATAAAAATGCAAGCTAAACAAGCCTTAGTTAATGGTGGTAAATTCTGTTTTAGACCAGTAACAAACATGGAGATATTATGGAAAATCAGTAGGTTCTGGGTATTAGGTAAAAATATATAGATATAACCCTATCTCATATGATCATTTTGTCGGGTGGCTCGACCCGATACGATGTCGGATGAATTAGTTATAACCGAAATGGCAAAGGTGTGCAGATTCTGCACACCTGTAGTAAATGGCTATTATCTTCATATTTTTGTATAGTGACCCCTAACTATGTAAAACTAAAAGTTGTATAGGACTCAAATATCTAACCATGCTCACTGGTTTGAGCTTAATCAGAGTTACGGTTTGAAAATGATGGCCATCTCATCAAGACTGATGTTGGCTGTCCAAAAACAGCCATGATATTTAATGATGTATCGACCAATTTGACCATTTTTCATAAAAATTGAATTAAAGGGATTTCTAAATCTGTATAGTAGACTTGAATACGGTCTCTGGGATATAAAAACCTAGTTGAGACCTCTTGCGGTTTAGAAAATATGGTTACTTGAGCGGAATGTAGCTTATTAGTAACTTAATATGAACCGGGATGGTTTAATTTGTAAATTGGTTATTTTGTATAAAACCTGAACTTGTAGGACCCACTTATCAAGAATATGACCCGTTTACCTTCTGTAATTAAATTGAACCGAGACTCGACCATTTTGAAACATTTTCATTTATACCACTTCTATGTCACTCACGTTTTACCAAGAGTCCTTAACGAAACATAACGAACGTTTCCATAAAACGTTTGTCTCATTAATTACTCTTTCACATATAACTTATAAATACTAAGTACTATATTAATAGGGAATTTCATAATCATATGAGGCCTCTCTAGGGTGTCGTATCGACGAGTTGTGGATTTACGATTTAAAGTGTCCTGGCTCCTCATACGTTCACTACATGACCTCTAAACTATGATAGCCCGAACGATAGTATGATGTTATTTATAAAAGGCAAATAGCCAAACGAAACTTTAGGGATACTTCATTTATATAACAACTTAAAGATATATGTACAACATTATAATCAAAGTCAATAACTTTATATTATCGTACCTTATTCTAAGATACGATCACTATACTTTTGTAGGTCATCGTTAAAGCTCGTGATCTCGCAATACATTATCTATCATTATAATCCACTACTGATCACTACGGTGAGTTCATAGCCCCAACTCTATTTAATTGTTTTATAAACTCTTTAGGGTGAGATACATGGTAAAACATCTACTTACGGACAATTAATTTCAAAACTATATGCTTTCATGAATATATTATTGCTTGTGTCTAAGTCCTTTTATGCTATAAGTCCCCCCACATCATAGACCATTAATCACTTGTGTGTGAACGCGAATATTGTGGATAGGGCTATCGGGATTGACGAATCCCATTTGTGTTAGCCAGATAGGTAACCAAACGCACTATATTTGTAACTCTAGGTATATGGCAATTACCTACACGGGGCCATTATTATCCTATATATCATTATTGATATATACTGTCAGTTTTGAGTGCCATGAGCTTAGATGCAATAATATCTATTTATATGATGATTGTATTCGTTGCAATTATTACTATAACTCTAAAAACTTGATTGTTCATTACATAAACCTATGAATTCACTCAACCATTGTGTTGACATTTCAACATGTTTTATCTCAGGTCCTTAAGATATAAACGAGCATACACTGAAGGCGCACGGAAATATTTTGAAGACCTTGCATAACATTATCGTTCGATAAAGATTTAAAATTTATTATGTACTACTTATGTGCATTATGAAACTTGTGGAACCTTGTATCAAACATTTTGTATTATTCGAATGATAATGTATTTCAAAATGTCTCATTTAGAGTCGTTTTCTGTAACTTGCATTGTGTGTCATGAAGTAATACCCTCATCTAGCTTTCGCTGCTATTCAAAACTAAGGGGTGTTACATATTGTGTTATCCCACTAGTTTAATCCATTACACAACTATAATCTATACCAAGATGCTAGAAAATAAGAA